>CAIGRL010028452.1:0-11139 GCA_903798325.1 Fraxinus xanthoxyloides
AAAAAGAAAAATGATTACGTTAGAATGTCCGAGAAGTGTCAGTATCGACTCGTGTCGAACACGGACACGCTACCCTAATTGAAGTGGCCGTGCTACAGAGCTCCTATGGTATTAAAGAAGACGTGACATGGGAACCTGGAACTAAAGAATATGTATGCCCTGAAGCATCACCTCGTTAGCCCAGGAAAAACAAAAATGATAAGAATTTCCTTCCTATATATATATATTCATATATATATATATATATATTTTTTTTTTTTAATATACATCACTCGCTTAGCCAAGGAAAGCAATAACATATGTTCTTTAGTTGTATGTTGCAATGTTTTTCTATGTTTCATACAATTAAATTAAAGTGTTTGTTTTCATACAATTAAATTAAAGTGTTTGTTTACATTGAATTGTAGTTTTATGACCTCTGATCTCTCTGATGCCATAACCTTTGATCCTTATTCGCTCTGGTGCTTAATTACAGCTGCTGTGGATTAATGCACGTTTTTTTCCCAACAATTTATTAATTGTCATTTATAAATGAAACAGTAATGATAAACAGAACTGGTAAGCGGTGTAAGTATTTATATTTAACTGCCATACCTTAGTTTTTCAATTATCAATATTAATTGAGCCTAATGGATAATCTTGTTGACCGTACAACTAGATTGAAGTCTTATCTCTCTAGTTGAAAATCCCATTTAGTGATTTGGTAGCTGTTGCGAGGGGGAACTATTTGGTTCCTATAGATTTTCGTTCACCGTGATAGTTATGTTTAATTGCTGCATTATATTGGTCAAGTTTGCAGAGCTTATTTAGTATTTTGCTTGCAGTGCATGCACGGCCCCAACTGTAAGTGGGGCAGCTTCTGTACAGTTGGTAGGAGACGGCAGGAAGTGAATGTGTTGGGTGGCCTCATTCTTCCTGTTTGGGGAGCTATTGAAAAGGCTCTTTCTAAGCAGGTAACTTGATCCTTTTTTATGCATTATTCAGTCATTTGATTAAGTTATGGAGCTATATCATATAAACCAAATTTGACATCATGTTATAATTGATGCGAGTCTTCTATCATGAAAGAAGTTGCATATAAACCCATACATGTGAACTTCACTCATAAGTAGTTGGGTGAATAATTAAGACGTCTTGCAGGAAAAAAAAAAAAAATTTCGTTTTCAACCCGTTTTACCCTGCATATTTTTTCTAAGTATTCTGTGGGTTGCCCATGTTTGTGTGGATTTAGCACATTTTGTAGGACCCACAATTTGGTATCACTTATATTCACACATTTCGTAGGACCCACAATTTACTACTTACATCCACACATTCCATAGGACAGATGGTTTACAAGCAATACCAACAGGTGTTAAATTGTTGACTGCACTTGCTTTTTGTGTACAAGTGTTGGCTTTCCTGACTATGAGTTTAACCTTGTGTTGGACTAAATGCTGGACCATCTTACTACCTAGTATGAATAGAAGATTCAGAGTTCTGAAAGCTCTAGCCGCTGCTACTGACGAACATGCTACCCCAAATATGCATCTGATACATAAATCATCTTGTCCTTCCATGCATGGTTTTTCATTGTGCGGTACATCAGAAGATGCTGCATTTCTATAATTAGTTGAAATATTAATGACAATTTTTATAGGCTCGCCAAAGCCATCGGAGGATCCGGGTTGTGCGTATCGAGACCACTGCAGACAATCAACGAATTGTTGGGCTGCTTATCCCAATTGCAGCAGTTGAATCCGTGCTTCAAGGTCAAAGACTCTCTCTCTCTCTCTCTCTCTCACACACACACACACACACACATCTTCTAAAGCTATAATTACACGAGGTGAAAACTTGTTCCTTGAATGATTATTGCTATACATGAGATACTCATGTTACTTTATACGTAATATACTACATATTCATAAATACTTGCATACTACGCTACTTCGAACTTACATGTACTACTTAGTACGTGTATACGTTCAGTGTCAGCATTACTATGAAAATGATGCTTGTACTTTCTTAGCAAAATCTGCACAACTGAAAGTGTTTGTTGTAGAGAGAGGACACTAGATACAAGTATATTTCTCTTAATTTAATAATGTGGAAGTGTAACAACTATATCATTATCGTTCATTATCAGGTTTATAGTTCTAGACTTCTAGTTGCATTACTGCATAAAAATTCATCAAAAAGCTTATCATCGGGCTACTGTGAATTCACAACATTGTGCATGATAGATTATGTCATCGATGGGTTTCATTTCAACGTAGAGGATAATTACTCAGAAATGGTGTTATATAAATTCCTATTTCACAGATTTAGCTTGGGTTCAGAACGTTGATGATTGAGAGAAACCCATGTCGATGATTTTTTGTCATTTTTGTTCGAAGGGGGGTTATCAGCAACTTTCTACTCTATGGTATCGAAATGAAGTTGCTGTACACATATAGTGCTGCGGAAGGATAAAGTATAGCAGCGTCATTAAATATTAAATGTTGTGCCCCACTTTTTGACATAACAATCTTTCTGAATCATGTCAATAGTTGTACATGGCAACGTTCTACATCTATCTATCTATCTATCTATCTATCTAATTGGGTCTAGTTTGGCAGCAAGGAACTTGTACGGACATTTCTTCGTTGAAATGCAAAATCTTGCTTGTTTTTGTTGCTCAAGTTACTGTTGACATGTATAATAGCTAATGTGAATTATTCTATTTTGTTCATATATTTATTGTACATCAAGCCTCCTGCAGAGAAAGCAATAAAATTATTACGCTTTGGCCTATGAGGCAGGCCGGCTAAGCAAAAGCCAAGCAAGAGCCTACAAAAGTTTGTTTTTGTCGATTTCTGGATTTGGAGGTCTAAGAAAGCACTCCGAACAAACACCTCTCGAATGTCGAGTATTTCAAGAACATCGTTTTTTAGCGAACAGACGAAGCATAAACGTCCCGGGTGATTCTTGATAATTGGATTACATTGAAATGCATAATTTATCAACATGATTAGCATAATTTCTTCGTGAGTTGGCTATTCTATTATCATATCATCACCAGGATGATTCAATAGTGTGGCGTCCATCACATTTTTTGGAGCGTTAACTATAGACTTCATATAATTTATTCATTTATAAATTAATAACATCTTAATAATTTTTTTTTTTGTTAAAAATGAAATAGGGAAAAATGATTTAAAAAAAAAAACTCTCTCCCAAACAAGTTCTTAGGACCCTTTTGGCAAAACTTTTCCTACTTATAAAAAGTCTCATGAAGAAGCCAACTTATTCAGCTTCCTTTAAAAACTTTTGAAGTCAGATAAAATATTTCAAAAAATTGGAAGTAAACAGGTTGAAAAACAACTTTTTTAGTCCAGAAAATAATTATTTACTTTTTAAAAAACTTCATCGAATGGGCCCTTTATTTGCTTCTATTTGAAAGTTCTAGAAAAGCAAGAGAGTAAGTATATCATAGCCATAATTTGAATGATGAGTTTTATATATACAACATTTTTTTCATAAAAAAATGTCATTTTGAAAAAGTAAATTAACTTAGCCCCTGTTTGAGCTACATTCTTCTATATTTAGTAAATTGTAATGTTAAGTAATAAATATTTTATGAAGAAAAAGAAATTAAAACTTTAGTGGTGTGCGTGTTCTATAGTTCATTTTGCCAAATATACTTGTCGACAAATCATGACAAATATTGTCATTATATAAAATAAAAAATAAAAAATTGTGTCGACGTACTAAAAAGAAACAATTATTGCTAAAAGATAACCATATAAACTGCCAAGAAACCTATTAAATACCAATTTGTCTCATCTTTCGAATAATATATTTAGTGTAGATATGTACATATGAGAATGATTGGCCTCAAAATTACATTATTTGTCGGTAGCAATTCGTTTGGGGCTACAAATGAAATTGTGAGAATTAAGATTTCGTTGCACTTTGTGAACAATTTCCTCGTCAAATAATGTACCACGTAAGTCTAGTGTGATTTCTCTCTCCTGTGTGGTTTGCGGACTACTGCATATGAAGCGAGATATATCCAGTGTGCACTCATAGCGGTTGGGTCTCCACCCTTTAGGGTGGTCGGAACTCCGTTGACAAGTAGCGACTGCGGGTTCCTACATAAAAAAAGAAGAAGAAAGGATCGCACTCTATAAAGACCTAACTCGTCCATTGCACTCAGAGCCACAACTGCCAATGGAAGTCAACAATGAATTGCTTGCAATTAATTCGGGCCCACACATTTGTTCGGCTTGAACATTACTATGTTTGAGGCCCATTATTTACTCGTATATGAAATTTTAGTCGCATTTCACCAATATAAGTTAAATTGTTACTATTGTTGATCCCAAAATTTGAATGGATGATTTGGCAACAGATCTCCATTCCACTCATGTCCATGTAGCCATTTTTGTGAACACTTGAACTAATTCGTTAGAACCCATAGCCTTGGTGAGGGAGGCGAATGCGAGCACTTCGACGATCAAGTCAGTCTATTTGAAAGTATGTAACTAGGTGTGAGACATGTTAAAAACGCAAATCACTAAAAAAGGGATTCCAATCCGGGAGTACGTATGTAGAGAAAATAGTGAGAGAGCAATGTTATTGATAAAATTGCATTACTTTTAAATGATACTAATTGTGAGCTTTTAAAGTAGAAAAGGAAAAATATTAATCGGTGGATGAAGAGACATGTGGCCTCAACTTGATGAATGTGACGCCTTGTCATGGCGTCATTTGTCAATCTTAGGCTCAGACGCGTTTAATGTTCCTCATAGTTTGTAGCCCTATGACCTTGTCCTCACATGTAATGATTAGACTTGATAATTTGATTTCGTAAAGTGCTCTTACAGCGAGTGATCACATCAATAATTGGTGATCTTGTACAAAAGATCCCTACAGCGCCTTGCATCGTCCATTAGGGTTCGATCCCTTCATAAGGGTTTGACCTCTTCATGGAAGTTTGGCCTCTTAGTCTCATGGGGGGTTGTCAAATCTATCACACAAGCAAGGTGACGTAGAGTGTGGGTTTGGATCCGCTCGTCATATGGTTGCCATCAGGAACAGATCCATGACCAGATTACAGATCGGGCTAATATATTAAAAAAATAAAATTATACAAGAATTTTCTTTTTCTTTTTTACATAATTTTTTTTTCAGTGGGCTGGGGACTGAACCGGGCTGCCATGTTGTCACTTTTGGAGTCTCTAGAAGAGGCGTAACAATTATCTTTGCCCTCTTATCTCTTCCTTCTCTGAGCTCAGGTTAAGGTTTTTTTTGTTCTAACTTTTGGTAACGAAGAATGAATGCAATCCATAAGTTCTATTGAAATCTTCATTTTTTTTATGTATACTCTTAGTTCGAGCAGATATCCAAAAAATCGCAAAAATAGACGAAGAATTGGTAACAATATGTCAACTTCTTATAATAATGTGTCCATTTAATGAGAAGTGCATGTAAATTACAATGCCAAGTGATTTCTGTCTTGGAATACAAATTTGGGTGAATAAATCTACGTGCAGGAGGAGCTGCCAAAACTCAACCTATTATTTGCAAGGTCAAATTCCCATATGTGATTTTGTTGCATAATATTGCCAATTACAGATGCACCAGGATAAGTTCTAGGTACAAACCCCAGACACTTTGCACCAGGAGCCACATCAATTACGTAACTCTTCACTGGTGGTTCAAATCTTGCTCCGTCTGCAAAATGAAAAGCCAATCTTGGCACCAAAGAGTCATCAAAACCTGTCGAGTTAAAGCAGAATTCGAGCTGTGGAATATCGAGATTTAGTCTTGTAAAACTTGTAAGGGATAGTTTCAGTGCTGCCATTACCGGCTGATAAGCAGGTTGTGTCAAGAAAGTAAGGCTTGAACCCGAATCAAGAATCGCCCCTCCTGCACCATTCACATTCCACACATCAGCCGGGATTTCGAGCATTATACTATCAAGAGAAATGCCCTTTATATTTACAGCATAGAACGGATTGACGACTCCTAGTACAAGTTGTGTGTGCTGCATTCTGTTGACTGTTGTCATAGAATCTTCGCTTTTCTGGGATCCGAAAACGAGATAACTTGATATGTTTTGGGGGCTTAAATGATCGACTAAACAGTACGAGAACTTGCCACCGAATTTCTCAGCAGCTTTGAGTGCGAAAGAATAGTTGCTATAGCCTAGCCCCATAACACCATCAGCCGCCTGGAAACTCTGGCCAGTCGAAGAGTCACTGCATCCGACTAGCACGTTGTTGATTCTCGCCTTCGTGCCATTTGTCAAGCCAAATGTTACTGTTTCATTACCAAAGATTCCGAGTGCTGCTGATCCATCTGAGTACCTAATTTTAGTAACCATAGTAAAAGATCGATAAAGAATTAGACTATTTAATAAGAACATGTAAAAAAAAAAGGGATGAGGTGGGAGAATTATCTCGTGACAATATTTATGAGAATTAAGTACATCCACTTTTTCCAGCATTGTGGTCCACTAATTGTGCCCTATATAGTTGGCAGGTCTAGACATAAATTTGTGTACTGATCAGGGACAATGATGTTCTTTAACCAGCCGAAATATGGGGATCTCTTGTCCTTCGTTTCAAAATCGAGTTCACCCCTATGCTATGGGATAATTAAGAAAATCGAACCAACCCACTGATGTATAGGTAAAAGTCACGTGAACCCAATCTACTCAGCAATAACTCTCATTTAATGGCTTCACCAGTTAACAGGATTCCTGATGCAAAATAACGCTACTGGCTGGCTATTTAAAATGTTTCCCAATATCTTACAATTATTTGACTGAGCTTAAGAGATAAATCTTGCTATTAAGGAATAAAAGTTTTGTTAGTAAAAAACAAATAAAAACAGAAGCAGCAAATGCATATTGACCTGTAATCATAGGCACAAGGAGTATGGGGAGAAGGGCATCGAGCGAGAGAAAAGAGACTTGCAAGATCAATCTTGCACATTCTTGAAGAACAAGGCACGGTATTGAAAGACAACGAGTGATCGGCTCGAAAAACTCTCATTTTTCGAGATTTCTTCCTACAATTAGCTCCATGGCACCTATACTTACAGTTCATCCAAGTCAAGTCACTCCCTGTATCTGCAATCAGCACAAATCTTTGTGCAGGGGAGCCAACCTTAAAGGATACAAAGTATTGTCCTGTCCCAAAATCAGCCCCTGAGTTCATTGTCATTTTCCCAGAAACACAGCCACTTTTAGCCATTCTGCTGCTATTTTTGCAATCTGAATGATAATAAGTGGCATTAGGATTCTCCAGGACTTGCCTTCTGCCAATAACGTTTCTGCCTTTCTGCAATCCTAAACTCTTCGAAATCGAAAGTTGGCGAATTGTATCACTATGAACTAACTGTCTGAGACGCTCAAGTTTAGCCATAGGCTGCAAATGGTGCCTGTGAATCAACTCCATTTTTGCTCCAACTGATTCTCCAATGCCCTGTGAACACTTAGCCAAGAAAATGACCATAGAAAACAAGAAGATATAAAGAAAGAAACCTCTCTGCTCTAGTCTATACATTTTCATTTTCAAAACACTGCTCATTTTGGAAGCGAAAATAAATATAAATAACAAGAAAAATAAGCAGGAAACTGAAAGCAGAAGGCAAAAGAAAGGATTGTTAAGATGGGGATGTTAGAAACAAAATTTTCATCTATCTTTTGGAAGGTGGGGTAAGGGGTTTTTTCATATATATATATACATACATAGGTCTGGTGTTAAAAGGGAAAAGGTCGGCCAAGAAATTTAAGAAAAAGGGAAAAGGTAGGACAAGAAATTTACGATTGAGAAGAATCCAATTTACGGTGCATTGAAAATTATATAAATAGAATATCTAATATTGATATCTTTGTTGGTTTTCTCTCTGTCATGCATATGTATTTAGCAGTTTTATTTATTGTGGCTGTCTGTCTGTCACATATTATGTCCTTGTCTTTCTTACCTGCTTTTCTCTCTCCGTAGCGTGTGTGTATATATACATACACACGCGCGCGCGAAATTGATCTCCTAAGTACATATGTTAAGCACAACATGACATACTACAACAAGAAATGTAATCAGTTTTATAATCAACCATTATCTCCTACCACCTATCGTAGTGTACCATGTCACCCAATTGTTTAAAAAACCAGTCATATATATATATATATATATATATAATCTCGTAAGTATCGGTGCTCATTTTGTACTAAACACTCGGTGATATAGCACACTACAAGATGGTGGGACCACTAGTTCTTGGGGATCAGAAATTCAATTTTCTTAGATTTATTTTTTAACATATATGAAATGATTGCTGTATGAAATTTACAGCAGCAAAAAAGAATAATTTTTCCACTTCTGTGGCAGTGATTAGGTATGAATGATGGAGATTTTTTTTTCTCTCTGAATAAGGGTGGTTGCAAGGTAATAGAGAATTTTTTTAATTTCTTCAAACATTGTGACTTTGCGAGTTCTATTATTAACGACACTTGGAAATGACACTTCATTGTAATATGAATATGACATGTTCGTGATGGGATGTGTTATCTTTAATGATTAGTAAGCAATATCGATACATGGGAGGTAAAATTCGTTATAAGGCTGATGCTCTAAAATAAGATAATACTGGCTATGGCGCTATTTGAGCCACATTATTTCCACAAGAATGAATTTTTTTGTTTGATGTGATGGAGATATGTGATGGAAAATGAAGGAAAAGGTATTGATGTGATGGAAATATTATTTTATTGAAAAATATGTGGTAGAAATTGAGTAAAATAATGTGTCAAACAAGGGCGAAACTTTCAAGATAAATGTTCGGTCAAACGGGTTCATACATGGATTGTTTGACAAAATTTTTGATATTTTTTTAAACAGATTTTGATAAAAGTTGATAAAGTTTTCTGATTAAAAAATTGATAAAAATCGTGGATTCTATAAAATACGTTGTTAAAATTAATTGTTGACTTTAATATAATTTTTTAAGCTATCCCAAACAAACGCGTAATTATAAGGAAATCCTTACTCATAATAAGTGCAAATTAACAATGAAAATTGACTTTCCTTTATATAATTTATGTTTAGCTGTCTGCTTTAAAGAATTTGAATTTCTACACTAACTTGACACGAAAGTTATAACGCGTATAAGTTGAAATTCTTCCTGCAGAGAACTTTCTATTTTTATTAATTTTGCTAATTCCTTTGGAATGAAAATTATGTCCACTTAATTAATTACACTTCGTTCCATTTTAAAGAAAAAAGTATATTCGTTTTATGCAATATAAGTTTCCCGTTGTAAAGAAATCGTTACTAGTTCAATCGATGAATCTAAGATCACGAACGTATTGTCAAATAAATAAAGTTTTTCCGACCCAAGAAATAAAATAAAAATAAAAAAATCACATCATGGAGTTGAATAGACTTTTTCTAAATTACAAGTGGGTTGTGTCTGGGGGAAGTTGAAATTTATTGATGATTGAAGATGGGGGATTATTATTTTTTAATTAATAATAAATTATTAAATTGTGAATTCTAGAGGTTAAACAGGGTCAAAGGAAATATAGTTAAAGAAAGAAGCTGGGCTGGCAAAGAATAAAAAGGGTCCAAAATCACATGGAAGATTTTCATTGATGAGCTGTATTACAAATGTTTTTCCATCACATTTCACAGACTGTATGGGGGCTGTAATGTGTATTTATTGACCAAAGCAACTATTTTTTTACGCCAAAATTGATGAGCAGTAATGCATAATTGCCTTTATTTCATTGAATTTCAAACTGTGAACCATTTATGGCTGTTTGGTAAGGTATTGTGTTAAGTCTCGTAATGAGCGTAATTCTCGTGTTTAGTTGACATCATTGAGTTTGAAACTATGAACAAACTATCGGTGATAAGTTGGACGAAGATGAGGATGAAGTCGAGTCATCATGCCCCGGACGACACACGTTCTTAGTTTTAGCAGTTTTTGACTTTTCAAAAGTTCCACCAAACGGGTCCTTATTTCATCAAGAAATGCTTAATGATAGATTTATGTTGGTCAAAATTGAATCCGGCCGGGACTTCGTTTGATCGGATAAAGTTTTTGGACGGGGTGATTAAGAATATAAAATTGATTCATTATACAAGTTTAAGAACGAGTAATTAAAACAGCTAGCATTTTAATGTGATAGATTTGACCCCAACCCCCTTCTTTCGCCATGTTACCTCTATTTCAGAACCTCATCATTCTACCTTTTTGTGAAGTTTGGTGGCTATTTTCTTATAGCAAACATTGACAATTCCCATCAAATAATGAATACATGATACATTCCAACAATACAAAATGCATTGGTGGTACAAGGGAATTGTTGTCTATAACCATTCTTTTCATATTCAATTCTTGAGAATTAAAAACAATATGTTTCTGTTTATTATATCAATGATCTTCACATATACATGTATACATTGATACATGTACAAGTACAAGTACAATTATTATTATTATTATTTGTGTTAGACAAGCGTTTCAGTACTGGATATCGTATATGTAAGATAGATACAATATATGCAAGAGTTACCTTATATGCACCAATTACCGTATATGTAACAATAACCGTATTTACAGCTTAGATATCGTATATGTAGAATGTACACCGATTTTACACATTTGATACCGGATTTGCAGTTTAAATACCGTATAGGCTTAAACACCGTATTTTCACATACCGTTTTCATATTAAATTATATATATATATATATATCAAATCCAATGATTCGTTAATTACAGTAAAAAATAAAAAAATAATAATGAAGAAACTATAATAAACTTTTAACTCGAGACCTGTGTTACACACAATTTCATTAAAACAGATTCGCCCCCTCATCGTATGTGCTTGAGGTATAATTTGAGCGTCTACTTCCTAGGATACAACATTAGAACAGTAAAATCTGAGTATCACAAATTTTACTCCAGCGAACTGAGTTAGTGTCCGAATAATATCACCACAAATATTGAAATAAAAACTGAAAACGAAGACAAACTCTAACTACATGCAGATGAATTTTCAGATGAAATTCGTGTATTAAAAAGAGGAAAAACGAGACACATATATAGTAGTTCTTGAGAGTGTAACTTGCCCATTCACATAATGGCAATTACCAT
>CAIGRL010028484.1:0-19005 GCA_903798325.1 Fraxinus xanthoxyloides
TCGTTGTATCCTGGAGGTGATTGTCCACAGAGGTCGCAGCAGTTATCGACGGGCAAATTCGCTTTAGGACATCGTGCTGTCACGAGACTTGATCAATCGATAAATTTAATTTCTGCACTTTACTCTATTGCAACTAGTAGCGTTTCTAACGGCTTTCACTGCGAAACATAATCAACAGTTCTAAAGAGGAAGTGGTGGAAAAAAGTTTTATGATGAGAGAGAGAGAGAGAGAGAGAACTAATAAAAAAATCCCAAAATCATAATGCCTAATAAGAATGAGCATTGGTGCACTAGTGGAACCAAAAAAAAAAAAAAATTCATTACGGGGTCAAAAACTAAACTGTGTTTTTTAAGAAAATGCTACGACTTTCCTCTGGTCCATAATTTTGATCTCTTCAAGACCATTCAAGTTTAGACTCAATTTGGGTCAATCACAACAAATATATTAGTGAAATTGGTTAATATCTAAATTTTCCTTATAAAATTAAAAAAAAAATATCTTTTTTTATATTATTTCAGTAAAATTATTTGATATCTAAATTCTACCTATAAAAATTTAAAAAATAGAAACTATTTCCTCCTAGTCTACAAGTCTAAGGCATTATTCTTTTCTGGAAGAGAACTCTTAAAATAATAAAAAGTGAATCTATTAGGTAAAACAAATGTCAAAATTTGTTCACGTACAACAAATTAATGTTATATACAAATAGATTGGTAAAACAACAGTAGACACATATACTATCATCAATCAAGATCAAAATGTAATACGTGTTTATGTAGCTAATTGAATGAACATGTGTGATCTTATCTTAACAAATTTTCACCCACTGTTTCATTTCCACGCACAAGCCTTTTTTTTTTTTTTTTAATAATATTACGACATGAGAATTATTTAACTTTACCATTTGTTAAAACACAATCAATTTTTTCATTCAATTTTTTTTCCCTCCGCCTCACAAGTGGCAAAATCCAATTATTTACTTCGAGGTGAAGGTTTTGAAATGAGGAACCTAACTTAAAAACTTAAACTGCCATGTATATCGTTCATACATCATATCTATATCAACTTCCAAATTTTGTGGGATCTATTGGATCTTCATTTATTTTCTGTAAGACTGTTAAAGTAGGAAAATAATTAAGTGCCTGTTTGGGAGAGTTGAAAATTCATTTAAAATTGAAAATATAGCCTTTATTGGATTCCACTCGTCTAATAAAAGTCAACAATAACGACTAGTTTTTCGATCTAAGTGTATTTTCTTTTTTTGTGTGAATTCTTACTGATTTTTTAAATGACCGGGATTGATTGATTTAAGATTTTAATTGGGCCTATGTTCGCCTAAAAAAAAAACTTCATTTATTTTAAGTTTGGGGCCAGCCATTCCGTTTTAATGACTTTCAAATGATGAATCGCAACCTTGACGATCTCCACGTGCCCTGCACTGGGCCTTAGTGAAGGAGGTAAATCGCAGGTTATGCCTCCAAAGGTACATGATGGAAGACCTGCTTGTACACTTGCACTTACCCAAGGGTCAAATCCATATTTCAGGATTCGAACCCTTGACGCGACAGCCTCAAACAAAACTAGAATTTTTCCACTTTCCCCTTTTACTACCTGGAGATGCCATGGAGGCTTTTTTTTTTCTTTTTTTCTTTTTCTTTTTGACCCTTGCAACATCTGCTGAAAGGTTGAGTGCATTCAAATGTTTCTCAAACATTAAATTAGTGAATGACAATTGTATCCTCACAATCCTAAAAATTATTACTATTGTCCCTAAACCTTATATATAAATATGGGACTTTAATTCTCAATAAAATACATACAAGTCTATTAGCTTCTTTCTATTCTATTCTCTTCTCTCAATTTATAGCACAAACACGATTGTCTCAAAATCAAATTGAATTAGTTAGAAGAAAATTTTTTTTTAGGTATAATCATCCGTCATGTATACCAAAATCAATTTGGTGGCACGTGAAATACATATGCATTGACTTTTGTGTACATGGAATTCATTTTGAAATTATTCGTCTAAAGTTATTCATACTTTTAACTTCATTATATGTGAATTCACGTGCTCGTTTAAAAGATCTAGCCAATAAATGATTTAGTCAATTCTATTGACTTTTATATACAAAGATTTTTTTTCCTAATATATGTTTGTTAATTAATTTTTATATTCCTATCTGTATGATAATTAATATTTTTAACTTGATTAGATATTTTTAGATATTCTTTTATAAACTTTACGTTGATAACTTATCATGTTGTTGCTCATGAAGTAGCACACATATTTTATTTTTGGGTTAATTTCACAACCGATCACTAATCTTACCTAAAAATCACAAAACGGCCACTAAAGTTTAAAATTTGCAGAACCGGTCACTGAAGTTTCTTGCTCTTTCACAAATGATCACAGAAGTTTTAATTTATTTCACAAACGGTCATTAAGGGACCGTTATAATTTTAATTACAACTTAAATGACCAAAATACGTGAACATAGAAGTTTGGGTTAATTTGGCTTTCTATCGGTCCGTGTATAATTTAAAAAATATAAAAATTTTCACAACGTTTAATAAACGTTGCAAAAAGTGACTTTTCGTAACGTTTGACAAACATTGAGAAAAAATGAGACATTTCACAACGTTCGAAAAACGTTGTAAAAGTGACCTTTCACAATGTTTAATAAACGTCGCAAAAGTAGACTTTTCACAATATTTGACAAACATTGCAAAAGAATTTTCTTTTTGCAACGTTTGATAAATGTTGCGAAAAATAAAATATTTTGCAACACTCAATAAACGTTGCAAACAAGGGGGGATCTATCGTAACATTCTTCTAAAAAACGTTGTCAAAAAACGTTGTCAAAACTCAATTACATTAACTAATTGCAACATTTACTTACTAAAATATTGTTAAAAGACATTTTTAGCAATATTTATCAACAAATGTTGTCTTTTAGGTGTTGTAAATGATCATTTTTGGTGTTGTCAATCCACCATTTTCCACTAAATTCTTTATATCGTTCAAAGCATAATTCAATCGTACAAGATTACGAAATTTAAAATTATAATATCATTTAAAATATGCAATCCAAATGTCCTCGTATCAGCACGTTACTACATTTATAATTTATTACAATGACATTACAAACAAAATGACATTTCACAACATTATTTTTGCAACGTTCAGTAATCATGTTGCTAAAAACAGATTGTTTATTATAATATTTTCCAAAAAGTTTTCAATTATACAAATCGCTTGAGATAGTCTTCCACGAGAGTATAGTTAACCTCTGGATAAAGTTTAGATGCCTCTTCTTCATCTCCTATCTTGAAGCTCGTCATGCACCCGTCGTAGAAAACATCCAAATAATGGCTTAATCCCACTTGCTCAGCATAGTCGCTTGCTGACATAAAATAAATGAAACGAATGTAAAACTCATGCGTCTTTCAAGTACTTGATGGAAAAAAAATGAATTTAATATGCGTAAGGGGACATGTCGAAGATGCGACAATCAGGGGCGAACCCACATGGGGTCATGCGGGGTCAAATGACCCCACAAAAAAAAAAGATATTTTGAATTTCTTTTTTAACCTTTAAACATTTTTTAATTCCCATTTTTGACCCCACAAGAAAATTGGTCTCGGTCCGTCCCTGACGATAATTATAATGATTTTTGAGATCGTACGTACCTTTCAAGGCGGCGATAAAATCTTCCTTTGAGACAATAATCTTTTGGAGTTCTTTCCCAATAAGCTTCTCCCATGTCTGAACAACTTCTCTTTGAGAAAGGATGTTTTTCGGAGGACTAATGTAGATTGTCTTGTTAAGGGTTCTTGGATCATCAATTGTTTTGATAGTGTAGGTTGCTATGTCTTCTTCATTGTTATATATTGCTGCACAAATCAAAGACAACAAAATTGTAAGAAAACAAGCCAATTTTTTGAATAAATTTAAGGTTTTTGTTACATGGATTCGCCACTAATGTTCGGTTCACTGCTACCTTTTTTGTCCCCTTCTCCATGTAAAGTGACAACATCTCTAGAAGGAAGGAATTTGCCAACTTCACATAGACCTCCCAAAAAATAGCCTGCGTAGCAATGTGCAGAGATATATGTGAATGGAATCCCAGCCTCTTCAATTGCTTTCCTTACAGCCATCTTGTCATGAAATGTCACCTTTCCGGGTTCTGTGAAAGTATCATATAATTTTCCGGAATCCATTCCAAACTCAGACGGTAAAAATCTCTACAAAAATGTATACAAACAAAAAAACCATAATCAGATTAGAGGCAATGCTACATTTACCTAACTTTTTTTACCTAATCTTTCACCTACACAATAGGGTGTGGGACCACATTTTTGGGAGTTTTTTATTCCCGCTTGCCCCGCACACATTTGAAAGGGTATAACATTTTCGGTAAGGAAAATTCGATACAAATAGTTTTAATCATCAGGTTGGTTAGCTATGGTAAAACCCTACATTACTTAGAGCTTGTTTGGTATAACTCAAAATTTCATTAAAATTGAAAATATAGTCGTTATTGGATCATACTGATCTAATAAAAGTTAACAATAATGACTAGTTTTTCAATTTTAATCCAATTTTAATTTCTACCGAACACGCCCTAATTATAAATGTGCCAAAAAGGACCTCGCGCATGTGTGGAACATGATGTCGCACAAAAGGTTCTTGTACTAAATGACTAGTTTTTCAATTTTAATATCTCTCAAACACGCCCCTACTATCAAAACAACACTCAACTTTTCTACACGAAATTTCAATTTTTATAGGAAAAGACTCTTTTGACTAAACAAGCCAAAAATGGCTTGTCATGTGAAATTTTTTGTCGTTTGACTGGCTGCTCTGAACATAATTAGTAAATTTTGTTAGGTAAATTGGTCGGCACCAGGTACCAGCAATTGGGAAAAATAAACTAAGCCATTCTATCGTCTGACTCGATAATACTGTATAACAAACATGCATACAAACTAATGTTCTAACCTTGATATTTCCAGCCTCTTTAATAGCTTCAACCAGCTTGAGTTGAAGCAGAATTTGATGAGTCCGAGTGTGCACGCCAGAAATCGCGGAGATTACTACGTCGACCAGCTTCACAGCCTCCACCAGACTATTGTAATCTTCGAAAGAACCATGTACAAGATGAGCTCCTTGCATTTTGAATGATATTATTCTTTCAACTTTATCAACATCACCATTAATTTCAGGCCTGTGCAAAATGTACGTTTCATGACCTTGATCTAAACTTGCCTTAACCAATTTCCTCCCTAAGTACCCTGTACCACCAATGATCAAAACTTTGCTTTTTCCCATCTCTCTCTCTCTCTCTCTCTCTCTGTATGTGTGAAGATGATGTGGTTTATGGGTTTGTGGACTATTTATAGATGTAATGGGAACATGAAAGGTGCTTTCGAAAAATTTCTACAAAGGGGCGGAAGGTCAAATCAACTTTCAATATAGATCGGGATAACATGATAGCTCGTTTGATAACATGAAAATAAAAGCATCACGATGTCTAAATATGTAAATAATCTTACTTCATCTGTCCCAAAAAAGTAGTTTTGGTTTCTTTTTCGTCTATCTCTAATTATAGGTTGCTTTCCTTATTGAAAGTATAGATATTTTTTTAGTTTTCCAATACGTCCTTATTTAATGTACCTTGTTATGAATAAATATAAATTAATTCCATCTAAACCATCATTTAATGTAAGAATATGTTTAATCCGTGCGAAAATAGAAACAAATATATCTTTGTTCCTGTTTGAGTCCCGTTAAAAAAAAAATCTTTATTTCTTATACTTATTTTTAAGTATACATTTACACAATAAAATATACTGCACATAAATTTAAAAAAAAAATCTACTTTTTAACAACGAATTCTCCAAAAAATCATTATTCAAAATATTATTTTCTCCTAATTTCTATTAGGTGTTGTTTGATACACATTTTTTTTAGAAAATAACGCATTTTATGATGTGATATGATGGAAAATATGGGACCAAAAAATAAAAAAAAAATTTGAATTTACGTGTAATATTATTTTATTAAAAAATATGATTGAAATTTACTATCGAGAAGAATGAATTTTGAGGTAGGCAGCATTAACAACTGTTTTCATTGTGTGGATATCAAAGTTGCGTGTCATATTTTAGTGACAACTCCTCTTCATTAGGCCGTCAATTGGGACTTGAAAAATCGTTGGGCGTCAAAGTTGGATGGTGGCAATCTTTGGCGGCTCATATTCTTATTAAAAAACTATATTTTTCATCTGGCTGTCGACTGGAAATTGAAAAATTCTCACAAATCTTGACCTAGACGAAGATTGTTAGTCCCATTAATGGTTGGAAAAATTTAAAAAAAAAAAATTAAGCCCTATTTGATGCGTGTTTTTAAGGAAAGAATGTATTTTAAATAGTAATGTAATGAAAAATATATGACTGAAAAAGAATGAAATATTTTGAATCTGCGTATAATATTATTTTATTGAAGATTATGCGATTGAAAATGAATATTGGAAAAATACATTTATTTATTTTTGAAACATGGCGTCAATGATATCATCTATATTTAGATTTATTGAATAATATGACACCGATCTAGTGTTCATCTCGATTAAAGATAAATAATATTAAAAAAATGAAATTTGGTACTTGGATCCTAATTTTACGGCATCCAAGTGTTTCATACAATCATACCTTGCATTATTTGAGGCGACATCGCAATTAATGCATTCAAAGCTCAAATAATTTATTTTATCATATGATAAGACTTCTTTTTGACTTTTCTAGAAACTTTCAAATTCAATCATTTGTCTCTTTTTGAATGCACAAGTCATAAATGGAGGCTCTATTTTAACGGATTTCAGTTAACATTGATCAAGTTCTACATTTTAGATTGATACCTAAATGATTTTAGGGTACGTTTTATTGCAAAAATGAAATTTGAGTAGATAGAAAATGAATTTCAAAAAATGAAGAATTCTAGCAAATAGAAGACTGAAAAATGCATATGCAAAAAAGTAAAATAAGTACAAATTGAGCACTACATTTCTACATTGATGAACTAAATATGTATCTGAACACGATCATCAAGACTTTGGACGAAAACCAAAAAATATTTGCAGGTAGAAGACTGTAAAACGTATATGCATGAGGAGAAAATTCGTGTTTGGGAAAATGAAAAATAAATAAATAGAAAAATAAGGCAAAAGATAGACCCTATTAAGAAACCAGATTCGGTTTGACATTCGTGTTTGGGAAAATGAAAAATAAATAAATAGAAAAATAAGACAAAAGATAGACCCTATTAAGAAACCAGGTTCGGTTTGACATTCTTATATGCAGATCACGCTCTTACACAAATTCAATAGCACAAGGTGCTAATCCAGTTTGATTTGTGTACCCCCTATACCCGCACGTAAAGAGAACATATGTATGAGTTCAAGGTGCTAATCCAGTTAGATTTGCATAACCCCTATGCCCCGCAAGTAAACAGATCATTTGTACTACATATAAGTACACCCTTTAAAAGTGTGATCATATATGAGCTAGTAATTGTGTTGTCCATTTTTCTCCGTGTAACAAACTTTAATTATTTTTTTCCCTCCAACAAAAATTTCTTCAAATTGGTATTCTTTGAACTTCCATTTCTCATTCACTCAAACATCATTTTTGACAAAACTGTGTTTGATGAATATTATTGAAGAAATAATGTATTTTAAATAGTGATATAATGGGAAATATGTGATTAAAAAATGGGAAAAAATTATTAATGTGGTAGAAAATATTATTTTATTAAAGAATGCGTGGTTAAAAATAAATTATAAAATACTGTATTTTGAAAGAATGTGTGTCAAACAGAGGCTAATTATATAATTTTCACGTTCCCATGGATAAGAACACGAATCTAATTTGACATTCCAAAACGAAGAAACAGATCCGCTAAATTATGCCAAGACAGCCCATATACAAACAATTTTCCCTACACAAGGCATATACTCACGCATGGAGATGACGGATAGCTTTTTGCGACTCGATTCCCCCATCTTCCTCATCATTTGATCCTTCAAATAAAGTTATAGATAACGACTTCTCGTAGAACTATTTCAAGTATGAACAATATGGGCATCCGTAAGAGCACTAATTCTAACAAAACTTCTACCGTTTAAGGTCTTACCTTAGCAATCTGCTAAAATACATTACTTGAAAGTATATACAAAACGTAAGACTATCCCAGGAACTGTATGCACACAATTATAGATTACATCATCTCATTTTGTCCCTACATAATGTCAGTTCAAACAGGCAAAATACAAGGCACTTTCAGTAAGGAATAATGGATTCTATGAGCTCTTGAAGTGGAGCCAGCTCCTTCTTGTCAATCAGCACAAACTCCTGCATCGAAAAACATATATTTATACAAATTGAAATTTAGTTTAGAATCAAAGCATTCAGATAATATTTGAAGTTTGTAACAATAGTATATGAATGAGGGTTCGACCGACTTCCTTGCCGTGGGACTGAAATTGTATGACCAGTCTATAGTAAGTTACAGTTATACAAATAATCTTTTTAGCTTATTATGTCATTTACCCTCCTTTTATGTTAAGCACAAAGAAAGTAAAAAAAGACAATAATATCTCGGAACAAAACCAAAATAAAATAACAGAATATGGACTACAATAAACCTAAAAGTGGGCATTGTAACTTTTAACAATATTCGAAGTCTGAGAAGTGAGCAGAGTGAAAAGACTGTGTAAAACAATTTAGCTCCCAATAATCGAAGAACTTACACAGGTAAACAGTATAAAATGCTTGAAGCAGGTATTTAGATGAGCCTCCTCTTTAAGACTCACAATCTTTTGAAAATGAGAATGGTATATATGTGCATAAACACGGAATAGGCGTTTGAATATGGTCTTCACAACATCCCTGAAGTTGGAAGGAAATGGTGTGCCTACAAATATTAATACGTTAATATGATGAACTAAAATAGAAATCCGACAACTATCTTCTACACCAAAAAACACGCAATGGAACACATTAGGAAGTATTTCGGCTATTACCAAGCTTTTGAGGAAATATGGATTCATCATCCAACTGGGTTTCGATCCAGTCCATCAAGTACTCGACATATTTCGGAGCTGAAACCTCAATGGGTTTCTTGATTTGTACACCGTCTGCCCATCTGTACTCATACCTGCCAAAAAAAAATAAAATCCAAGAAGTTCAGGAACATTTCTTTTTAAATTACATTTTTATATAAAATTTATACAGGACTACTGTAATTCAATAGACTATACCGTGAAAAGTAGGAAGTAGTTTACTCCTAAAGGGGATGGAGGCTTACTGGTATAATATTAACAGGATAGTTCATAGTTTGAACCGACCCAGCTTTTTGGACAACAATCAATGTCCTCCAGGCATAGATTAATAAAATGTTTGGATGTGCATAAATGTCAACTTAGTTTCTAGAAAAGTAAGTTCTGACACTACCCAAACGTGCTCTTAAAGCATATCATGTTCAGCAAAATAAGCATCTGTTTGGGTCTCCTTTTTAGTTGCTAAAATATAAGTTGGTAGAAATAAGTGGTGTATAAGTGGATAATAGTTGTGGGTCATTCGAAATGTGTGGTTAAAATTAATGATTTGCTTTGAAAAGTAACTTTTTAGCAACTAAAAAGGAAACTGAAACAGATGCTAAGTTTGACTTACTTTTAGCACAGCCATACATGCTCTGAGTTTCTTTGGAACAACAAAAACAGTATAATATAAGCCTCACTAAAATCATTGAGGAAATCAAAGCAACTTGCAAAGTCAGGCATAAATGAGAAGGTAATGTTGGCAGCAGCCAACAGTTGCCAGAATGAAAGCTGAAATATAAGCAAAACTTTCATAAGCATTTTTTTAGGACAAATGAAAACAGGAAGTTTACTTCCCTACTCTATGAATGCTGCTAAGAAACACAAGTTTGATGAATATACAATCCATTGATTAATTTTACCTTCTTGAGGTAAATATCCAAAGCAACAGTGATCATTATTCAAAACCTTAAAACTTGTCCAAGCCTGAGGTGCACAAGGCAAGCTTCTTCCCTTGTGCTAAACATACTAGTCAACACATCAGCTTGTTCTGTACCTTTGGGGTGTATTTTTTGGGGTTTTATTTACCTTCCCTTAAGGTGGTTTTGCGATAGAAAAATAAAATAAAAATAAAAGCCACAAAATTATCCACAAGAAAGCTGTGTATGTTTACACCTGCTTAAGGGCTTGGTAAGAAAGCTGTACTGACTTTATAGTTAACTTTCATCTTTTTAAATAAAAAATGTAATTTCAAAATTCCTCTATCAACTCGCAATATGGTAAATAGAGGATATCATAATACATATCTTGAATTTCATTTAGTAACTAATCATCTTGGATTCGAGTTGAACTGACTATGTATGATCACTTGAACCAAGATATATCTCTCTCTATTACCCTTCCAACATGATAATGAACCTATCCAATGGCTACTTTGTGAAAGTAAAATCAAGAAACAGTTACTCAACATACTTGGGGCCGGCAGACATTGTTGGACAGATCTCTGGCGTACAGAACTCTGTGAGGGTTCCATAGAGCAGATTCACCTGGTTGAAGAAGTCGACAGCTGGAAAATGAAAATCAGGTTTTAGTGAAATTCTCAGAGAAATTCTTGTAGCATACAAGCAAAAAATGATATGACCTAGGACTGGTATGCATCAGAAATATCAACATCGTACAGTAATGAATTGTAATTTTTGAACTTACATACATTCTTTCATATGCGCACTTCATGCTTTTTATATCTTCATTGTTTAGAAATATTCCATAATGTGGAAGGACGGCCAACTTCCTTCGAAAGATTTGATTTCCTTTATTCATATGTACATTATATTTTTATTATTTGCACAAATTAATTGGAACTTGTATACAGTAGGCTTCAAGAAAGAGAAGGTGAGAAAAAGGAGAAGAGCTTGGGTTGTTCCAAAGGTTACTGTAAGCTATGATTTGAAAACTGGCCCCAAAAAGCTAAAGATCGAATCACAGTAGAACCAATTATAATAAATAATAAATTTATATACCACAAAAATAAGTTAATTTATAGAGTTATTTAATATATAGACAAAAGCAACAATTAATGATTAAATTTGGGTAATTTAAATTTTTATTTTGTCAGGCAGTGAATTGCTTAATAATTTTGTAGTATTTTAGTGAGCTACTAAAATTAAATTAAATAAGCAAGATGAAGTAAACAGGACTGTAAATGGAAAGAAAGAAATTAAAATCACAAGATTTATTATAATTGAGCACCACACCATATTTTATACTAACCAAAAAATATTCCGTATAATTTTATTTAATTTTTCTTTTTGTAACACTTCTACCTTTTAAGCTATTCAACTTGTATAATTAAAATTAGTTTCACAAGAGTTCTTTACAACTATATTTATCCCCCATCTGATTTTTCTTACCACAGCATTGAAGATATAGGCTATAAATGGGCTGGACAACACATGGACAAATAACTTTTCTCGGACTTCGCGTGCTTTTTGCTGGAAGTCGGAAATTTTATTTTTTTTAAAAAAGTAACCAAGCAAGCAGGCAAAACTGGTGAAAGCAGTTCTGGGTCAGCTGGTTAGTAGTTGGACTTTTTACCAGTTCTAATTATGCAGTTTTAAAACCAGATTTTGGACAGATTCCCCTTTTTTCCTGTTGAACCAGTCATGTTCAGTTTTCATAACATTGATCATAAGTAAAATAGATAAACCTTTTAATAAATGCTTTCTACTATGCAATTTCATCCCCAAATTCACCACGTCAAATTTGTTCATCTCATTAATACATTTTGTGAATCTAAATACATCAGTTACGCCAATGCGTTGATTCGAGCACACACTCTTAACACATGGATGTGAACACACACATATAGACAGTGAGAGAGAAACAGTACTGTTTACAGCAAGCCATTCATTGATATCCTCCCCAGGTGGCAGCCTTACAGCTTCTCTCAGATTTCCGCTGCCTAGAGTCGCATCGATATGCTTTCTCAGTTGTGCCCCCTGCAACACATAAAATGATTTGTAAAGTAAAGGTTTCGCACGTAGAATTTGGAAACAAGAGCAATTGAATTAGCTAACACAAGAAGAAAAAGATGTAAGCATATCACCATCATTCTTTAAAAGAGGTGAATCAAGGAAGATGAACTAACGCAAACAGGTTGCATAATACCATTTTAGGTCATAATCTTAATTACACATCCAAACTTCAGATGCTCCGCCTTATTAGCAGAAATAAAGGCTAACGTGCGGACCCATATAATAAATGTATTTTTCCACCAAACAGAAGTAGCAGTTAAAACAAGTCCCCATTACATAACTTTACAACAACAACCCACCATCAGCTTATAGGAAAGGACTCGCTCGTAATTTATTCCATTTTCCAGCTTTTCCACAATCCTTTCCAATGAAACTTAGAACATAGTTTCCATGCTTGCTCAAATATGGTAACTCACCAACGGCTGCTGCTTTATCAACTACCAGGGTAATGTATGGAATGTTCAAACAATTTCATTCTTGAGCAAGATGAAAGAGCAGAGTACTAATGTAGTTTTTAGCAATGTTTTGAAAAACGAGCCTAGGCATCAACCCTGGAAAAAATAAACGGTCAAAACGTTCGACCGAGGTTGACCTGGGGTCTAACCGGCGATAAAAAATTAATTCAAAGCTAATTATATAAATATATAATGAAATAAATTCATAAAAAATGTAAAATTAATGAAACAAATTCAATAACAATTGCTATAAAATACTGTAGGTAAAATTTAACATACTACAGGTGTTTTCAACTAACATTAGTTTCATGTAAATTCCATCGTTATTGAAGAGTGGCAAGTTAAAAGGTCCATAAAAGTGTATTTGTTCACTCTCTCCCGTCATTTCAAAATGTTTATTGGGAACATTGTATATTTTATTAAGTGGATATTTTGCCCTCCACACCATTCATTAACTACGTTCTTCATACAATAAGTATTTAAGAATCTCAGATTTCATTTCACAATTGTTCGCCAACGAAAGCACATGCAAAGGCGCTGATGACGGCAAAGGTGACCTTCTCCTTCCTTTTTTTCCCTTTCTTGTTACTTCTACTCCATTTTCCCTGTTTGGATGGCCCTTTTTGCTTCAAAGGATGAGAACCAGCCAAATTGGTAAACCTGTATCCACATCTATCAATTCACAATTAACTGACCAGGTGAGCAGGCTTTACTCTGGTTTTTTACAAAACGGTTTTTGAATTCTAAACAAACTTGTTTTCAGTCCAGTTCCTGGTTTTTGCAGTCGAACCAGCCGGTCCAGTCTGGATTTCATAACTCTAGTTTTTAGTTGGAAATTTAAGATGGCAACATAGAACAAGAGACTGAACTCCACAAGGCAAAATAGGAAAACAGCATAAAAATTGAAACAACATATGTAGGAGGACACGTCTGTTTAGTATAGCAAAGGGAACAACCTTACTGCCTGATGGAGCGCTTTTCTTCGGTCGGAAAGTTCTTTGGTTCCTGCTTCAGAAATTACGAATCAAGCTATACAAGTCATTGATGAACACAATAGTATAGCTCATTTAATGCTACTTTAAACATATATTTTGTGGGTTTGTAACAATATCCTACCGACAAATTACAGTTGCACTCAACGAACTCCACTATCACAGGCATAAGCACTTCAATACTTTTATGTCCTACATTTATCAACCAGATTCCTCTGCCACCAATTGGTGCAACATAGCCGTGTAAATAACCGGACTGACCATTTCTTATATACTTCTAAAACATAGAGCAATAAACACCACCTCATGTTTTTTTGGCGAACTTTGAAAAATGGAATCATTATTTTTCTCTAGTTTCAAAAAGAGTCCTACTTAGAAACAAGCCAGTGTTTTAAAATATTAAATAACATTTTGCATCCATAAGGCATGCTTAAACATCAAAATAGTCCAATTAAATAAATGACAAAATAAGCCAAAATTCATCTAAAAATCAATAATAAAACTTGCAACAAAATTGAAAGCCAAATTTGAAACTAAAAATATAAATGGATCGACAACGTAAAAAAATATTAAAGCAAAGTAGTAAGCACAAAACAAGAACACTGATCCATTAACATAAGTCTAAGACAGGTAAATATGTGTGCAATTCAATGCAGGAGTAAAGGATAGGGCGTATAGGATCTTATGAAGCACTGATACAGACGCGTGAGACATGGACACGCAAGGATTATAGAATTGGATTGTGTTCCAAACTGCACTAAAATCTTTTATGACAATGCAGGCTATGACAAAACTAGCACGAAAGGTTTAGGCCAGTAAAAAAACAATCCAGTAAGGGCAAGACTTAGGGTACACCTTAGTCATTGGCCTCAACAAGTTAAGGACCTTTAAGGTGTAAGCCAACAAAGAGCATCTAAACCGTAAGCTTTGACAACACTATTGAATGTCTCATACAAGACATGCCTCGAAGCATGTGAGTGTTCTGAATTCATTCAAATTGAAAAAGAAAAAAATTGATATTAACCTAACCAATCCAATAATCATATTTAAGATCATTAGACAACTTAACCAACTTTGTTCATGTTTCTTTAGACAGTCTCACATCCTAGTAAATGTAATAATGCATAGGTCTCAAAAAGAGGGTAGGGGTTAACTAGGGAGTACCCCATAAATGACACAACACTTTTGTGTTCAAATATGTTAAGCAAGCAACAACATCCACACTCTCATGGGATATAAAAATCGGCATATCATATATGATGTGTCTTCCTTTTGATGGGAAATTCAATTAAGTACCCCACAAATGACAACACTTTTGTGTTCAAATATGTTAAGAAGTAAGCAACAATATCCACACTCTCATGGGATATAAACATCAGTATATCATATATGAGGTGTCTTCCTTTTGATGGGAAATTCAATTAAATGCATCATGTTCCGTGGGAGTCAAATCATGCAACATAAGTTGGTGATGATTGATGAGTTATTAAGAAATGGAAAAGAATAACATAGAGGTATGAGTGTTCAACAAGAGGGTGGAACCTGACAGTTGAAATTAAATCGACATAAAAGGATTGTTTTAAAATTGGGGTACAGATGAATTTCATAATTTGATGTCAGATAAGTTGGCTAGTTGCATTAGAAACCCCAAAGAACATATGAAGGGATTTACCAGTAGATGATCAAATGTGTGGTGGAGGGTTGAGTATTACAGTACAGGACTAACAAAAATAAGAGCTAGCAATTTGAACAGGAACTAGATTAAAGGATGGAGTTTAGGGCATTGCAGATAAAGAATTATTGCTGTTTTTTTAACAAATTCCGTTTATCGGGAAAATGTTATATAAGTTAATCCTGCACCAATAGGAAATGTGATAAGGCTCGTTGGGTATGATTGGATTGGTAAAAAAATATATTATTGCATTCATTCAAACACAGTCGTGTTGAAGCATGTAAATCTCATTACTTCCAATTTTTCTGATGCGAAGAAGATGTTCCTTGAGCATATTAGTGCCTCGTCGCTAGAAGAAAAATCAGAAGATCGCATTAAACTAGGCTGTAAGATGCGTTAGTTAGGAAAAAAAAAAATAATAAGAAACCAACGTAAATATCCACAATGGAAGAATTGAATCGGGATAATAACCACTGTGAAACATTGGATCATAGATATAATTAATTAACGAAACGTACTGACTGATCATAGATCATGCTCCAACAATATATACCACAAACGAATAAATAAATTGTCAATCCCTCTTCTTTTCCTGTTTTCACAATCATCCAATCAAATGATATTCTATAGTTTAATACTTACTTGCAATATTAATTCCTCCCAACATACAATTCAATCATCTGTTCATATTTATCTTCAAATGAATAACAAACAAGTAAATCTCAAACCTAATTAGATCTCTCTGTCGCCATTTTCTCTAATAAAAAACAATTCTTTGGGATCCCCATCAAATTACATAACCATCAAAGAATATACAAAGAACCCAGATGAGAAAAATGAACAATAACAACAAATAACAATTCAGCAAAAACAACAGATCTGACATAAAGCAATCATCCAGAAAGAAAATCATGCCCAAATTAAAGGGTTCTCAAAAAATACCTGCCAAGGCCAAAGAGACTCATTTTTCTTCACAGAGGAAAGGGGAGAGAGAGGGAATTGTTTATGAAAAGGGAAATAAGTTTATGCGGTAGTAAAAATATTAGTGGAAGCGTCGAAAAAGCTGTCGAGCACTGACTTGTCATCTCCAATGTAATAAACGGTTAGCATCTGCGATAGGACAGTAGATTCCCTTTTAATTTTGACGGATATGATTGAGAAAATAATGTATTTTAAATTGTGATATAATAAAAATATGTGGTTAAAAGTAAAGAAAAGTTATTAATGTGATGAAAATATTAATTTATTTCAAAATGTATGGTTAAAAATGAATTTTGAAAGAATGTATTTTTGAAAAAATATGTGTCAAACATGGACTGAAGTGTAAATAAAAATAGAAAAATGTCCAGCGCTACATCTTCAGGTTTGTTTCAGGGTGTGTTTGATCCACATTATTTTGGAAACATATATTCTAGAATAGTAGATCGATAGAGAATGTGTGGTTGAAAAAAAAGGAAAAGTTACTAATGTGATGAAAAATATTATTTTATGAAGAATGTATGGTTGAAAATAAGTAGAATAATGAAAATGAAAATTTTAATATGTACAAAACATGGTTTGCTATAATAAACTTTGCGTTATTGATTTTTGAAGAGTGTATTATTAAAAAGTAGAAAAAAAATTGAATTTACGTGTAAAATTATTTAATTGAATAATGTATTATTGAAAATGAGTTTAGAATAAAATGAATTTTTGTGTTACTCTCATTTTTTATTTTTTATTTTTTAATTAGTAGAGCATATGCGGTTGGTGAAGCATAACTTGCTGAAATTGATCGTGGGAGAATTTATTTTGTGAGATTTTTAATGGTCATAGTGAAATATGAGTTTCTTTCTAATATCACGTTTAAAAAAAACTTATTATTTTGAGTTATATAAATTTACAATAATCTTATTAATTATTTGATTGTGCTGAGCTTTTAAGTACTTTTAAGAAGTAAATTCTAAAGAATGTGTCATTACAAAGTAATAAAAGTCGTAATTTACAAAAAGTTTTACCAAACATACACTAAAAAGGGCGTTCAATTTCCCGTTTGATTCTACAAAAAGGCTTGGCTAAGATTTAGCCTCTATTTGAGCCACATTAAAATTTTCATTCTCATTCTTCTACTTATTTTCATCCACACATTCTTCAATAAAATAATATTTTTCATCATATCAATAACTTTTGCTTCATTTTCAATCACATATTTTTCATCAATCTACTATTCCATAATACATTATTCCAAAATAATGTGGTTCGAACACGCCCTTAAAGTGCTTTAAAAAGTGTGTGTGTGTGTGTGTGTGTGTGTGTGAGGGTTAAAAGGANTTGTGCTGAGCTTTTAAGTACTTTTAAGAAGTAAATTCTAAAGAATGTGTCATTACAAAGTAATAAAAGTCGTAATTTACAAAAAGTTTTACCAAACATACACTAAAAAGGGCGTTCAATTTCCCGTTTGATTCTACAAAAAGGCTTGGCTAAGATTTAGCCTCTATTTGAGCCACATTAAAATTTTCATTCTCATTCTTCTACTTATTTTCATCCACACATTCTTCAATAAAATAATATTTTTCATCATATCAATAACTTTTGCTTCATTTTCAATCACATATTTTTCATCAATCTACTATTCCATAATACATTATTCCAAAATAATGTGGTTCGAACACGCCCTTAAAGTGCTTTAAAAAGTGTGTGTGTGTGTGTGTGTGTGTGTGTGAGGGTTAAAAGGACCTTCTTTTAAAGAGCATTTAAACTAGTTAGACGTGCTTACTTGGGGTTTTGAAGGAGCTCCCAGAGGTCTCGAGTGGTTACTCGGAACATGGGGAGTTAATCGAGAAAATCTTGATGGAGTTAAATATTGCTTAATAATTAATTAATTTCAGGTCATTAAATCATTCAATTGTTGTTTACATTTGTTATTCATTAGGTTACACATTAAAATTTTTGTAGTTAGTCTCTAACTTATAGCGATTATAAAGCATTAATTCCCTAGCTTAGTTTTAGCACTATTCTCGACCTTTAGTTTGTAACACCCTAGATGATTAATGCTTGTTTCATCTATTTAACCGTTAAAAGCGCATTTTCATTTTTAACATATTGCTCTCAACAATAAAAATTACGAGGTGAGTAATCCATTTTACTCTCAACTATTTCCTCTTAGACCTCATCATCCCCCCATCAGCTTCCTCTAATCAAGGTGGAGAAGCATCAAACTCACAAGGCACAAGCTTCCCTTGCTTTTTACCTACCATCAAACTCATTTACGTGGTGCGAAAATATTAATGAAATCTTACAAAGGGGATTTTTTTTTTTTTTATTATTGTTTTTCAGGTTAGAATGATCCATTTTACAAGGAAAACTTAACTGTCAAAAAATGTGTTAGGGTCCGTTGAATTGCAAAGGTGAAAAATGGGTGGAAAGAAAATGAATTCCAGGGAATTGAATTATCTAAAAATTGTTTTACTGAGAATTGTAATTAATTGTGTTTGATTGATATAATTTTCCACCTGATTTGTTTGACTTTGTTTTTTATGGAAATCATCAATTAAATGAATAAAATTTATTAGAATTGGTGATAAAAATTGTTTGGATTGCTAAAAATAAAAGAATTCGATTTTTTTTGTTCATTTGGCTTTGTTTTTCATGCAAATTGTCAATTAATTGTCCTTTTATTTATTTTTCATTTGTCTTTCTCTTGTCCTTTTATGTTTTCTCCCTTATTCCCCTTTTCTCTTTTCATACATTTCTGATCTCTCTCTCTCTCTCTC
>CAIGRL010028520.1:4644-24564 GCA_903798325.1 Fraxinus xanthoxyloides
TTTTTTTTTTTTTTTTGGTAGTTATAGACCCAAAAGATTTTTATGACGCGAAAAACATGGTAGGATTTTAAGCCACACCAAACGGGGCATGATATATCTTTTAGATTCTCCCGTATTTATACTTAAATATTCAACTCAAAACCTTAACAGAATTTCTTGAAATCTAATTTTAGTCAGTTAAAAATAAAACGTAAATGTTAATCAAATACTAATTTTGAAGGCAAAATGCATAGACCTCGATTGGGCTCTATTCCTTGGACAGCCAACTAATAATTAAACATGCTAGTTTGGCACGTCTAATTTCGACGAAATTAAGCCAATACTTGTTTTCCTTTAAAACAAAATTTCTTAACTCTCATTTTCAACCGTACATTTTCTAAAATATCACTATTCAAAATACGTTTTTTTAAATGGTCATCAAACAGTGGCTATGCTATGACATGATCAATTAAATTCGCTTAAGTCCCAAATAATTAATAATATTCAAATAAAAATATATGTGACATCAAATTCAGTTAGTAGAAATGGCGATTTTGCCCTTGCGTCCAAAATTAGAAATTATGCCCCAAACTCACAAAATTTCAACAAGAGCCTAATAAAATCCAAATCTTGCCCCTAATAATTATCTCTAATCTAATTTACCTTAAAATGAAAGTTAAACTAAACAGCAATTTGATTCTCATTAAATAAACCACACCAATTTTCTTCGAAATCCTTGTTATTGGACATAGCATTGTGTTTAATTAATAATGACAATCGTTTAATTACATTACATTGCATTTCATATTATATTTATTGACCATTATTATATTGTAGTCTGCTGTAATTGTTACGCATACATAACATTTCCACGAACAAAAGTGTTGTGTTTGAATATGAACAAAAACATGTATTTTACATAAAAAAAAGTTGTCCATTAACTGCAAACAGTATGATTTTCACCATCTTCATAAATTACTCCAATCTAAAAAACAAAAATAACATAAATTTTAACGAACATTCGTCCCGATATATACATATGTAGCAAAAGTTTTGCAATCACTAATATACATAATATAGTCACAGTACTCAATTGTACGAGACTCAAATTCGTCAAAGTCAAAATATCTTGTTTATAAATTAGTTTAATCATCAATATTTTTATAATCTTGAACACAATTAACCCACTCCAACCACTATTCGGACAATTTCTGCAAACGTAGAATATCGTTGGCAAGTAATACATGTGATGAAAAGAGTTATTGTCCCGCATGGAACAAATTTAGTGTACTAGTTGTTAGTTATATTCCGCAAGTGTACGGATCGTGACAAGTAATAAAGTGGATTTATTAAGTTCAAATATCGTCCTACAGAGATTACTATCTACTATAAACTTTTAATTTAACCTAATTTCAATTTATATTAAAATGGTAAATACTGATCAAATCAAATTATGTTTTCTAAACGAAGTTCTAATAAATAAAATTACAAACTCAAATTAAAACTTTAGATAGTTAGGATTTTCGATTTTATTTAGGTTATTTATCATACAGTTAATTCCAAGTTATTCAACCATTTTCATACATGTCAACGATCGAATTAATTTGATGTAGTTACTGATCTCTCGAGAAACACTAATCATATTCACATACTCGAACTTACTATATATCTATGTAAATTCGCATACATATAAATGTATTTATCTATAGGAACTCAGCATGGATTGCATAGCCTATAATTATCTCTTGATCTCAATCTTTTATAATGTCTATTTTAATTATTGCACAATTTAGAATTATACATCACCTCTAGATCTCAGTATTATCCCTAAACCAATTAATTATTGTGCAAACAATTAAAGCATTAAACACACAATAATTAATTAACAAATATTAAAATGACATGAACATATCGAAATTAAACATATAATAAAAACATTAAGCTACATCATCCATCCTAACAATAAAAGTATTTAGCCACTCATAATGTTGAATTTAAACATGTAAAAGTAGAGTGATATCCCTAAAAGTTGACGAAACGCGAAAATTTTGGGTGTATGCAGTCTCCTTTCATTTTCTTTTTTTCCTTTCTTCCTCTTTTTTGCCGTTTCTTTCTTCCTGTTTTTTGTCATTTCTTTCTTCCTCTTGCATTTGACCTTTTTTTTCCTTCTTCTCTCTTTCTTTCTTCTTTTGCATTCCTGTGTTCTTTTTCTTCTTTGTTTTATTCTGTGCAGCGCCACAGGTTTTTATTTTTCTGGCCTTAGGTTTTTCTTATGCTCCCCCCTCTCTCTGTCCGTCCGTCCGTCCGTGTGTGTAGTTTAATTTGGGCCTTCCATTAATATTTTCAATGCAAGTCCATTGAAGCCCATTTAACTCCACCACATTTATTGTACTATTTCTCTCCAAGGTTTCATCTTTAAATTTAGTCGTTTTTAGTCATTTCTGTATTTTTTTCTCATTTTCTTCATTAAACATAAAGTTTTACCTACAAAACATAATATAACATAAATTAGGTAGAATTTAATCCAAAAGACAATTAAACATCATGATTAGGGCAACAAATAAGTGTGTAAACTATACTTATCATACCTCCAAACATGAATCTTTGTTTGTCCTCGAACAAAACCAAAACCTAACAAACACACAAACAAGCAATGTTAATTACCTAATTGGTGGCCAATCAATCAAATAAAGCAACAAGTTTTAGCTAGTTAACCTGACTTTTTATCTCGGGGATTAAAATCATAATATCAAATCTATTCATAGTTTCAAAATCACAATACAAAAATTAAAATCCACTTTTCCAATGTAAAATCGACGTGTGTGAATAGTTAATCATAACATTATGAATTCATAAGTTTTTTCAATTCCCGACCCTCAATGATCAAATATGTTCTTTCATTACTCGTAAGATTCACACACCCCCCAAACTTATTCTTTTCACTCTTTTCCAATATGTGAACTAAGGTTCGATTTTCTATTATTCTCACCTCTCTAATTTGGTGAAATTTCACCAATCGCAGTTCAACATTTCAATAAATAATGATTCTCCATTAAGTTTGATTGCTTGAATCTCTAGAACTTAACCAGACTAACAATCTCTTATCAAAAGTTAAAGTTTCTTAAAAAAATGTTCGAGACTTAATTAAGGCATTTGGTGCGTCTTCTGTTTCGTACACTTGCTTTTTCTGATTTTCTATAATTCTTTTATTTGAAACATTCTCACCCTTAACTTTCTAAATGACCCATGTAACAAGGTTTCAGCCGATGATTTCTAAGTCAGATGATCATAGGGCACCAGGTTTTAAAAACCCTTGCAGGCTTAATTGCTCAGTCATAAAGACTACGAACAGAAGTTTCCAAATAAAATATTAATTTTTATGTCTTGATTAGTGCAATGTCGCTCATAAAACCCCAATTTATGAAAAACGACATCTAACTTGAGATTTTCACCCAATTTCATCTTATTAACCTTAGGCAATCCACACAAGATTTTTTTAACACATGAAATCCCCATTTATCTCAATATCTTCGCACAACAATGAAATCTCACAAACTATTCTAAAACTGGTCCAAGGATGTAAAATTTTGTGGTTTTGGGTTTAGCATATATGGTCCACTATTTCAACCTATCCAATTATGAATTCAACTCATTTATACACAATACTTAACTTAATTCTTGTGCTCAATATATATCAAATTTCACATGAAAAAGCAAAAATTAATCTAAGCATGCAACTTGTTCACCATTCGTAGATAAATTTATGATTCAATACATTTCTCATTGTCAGCCACACCAACTAACTCACACAGCACACAAAAAGAATGTTTTTAAATTTTTTCAATTTTTTTTTGAAACACACAAAAACACACAAAAAATGGAACAAAACACATAAAAATAAAAAAATAAAAAAATGAAAACTCATGTTTCCACCCCAAATTTTAACTAAACATTGTCCTCAATATCTTAAATCCTAAATCCGCATATAAAGAGGTTGGAAGAAAGTGAAGAAAAGACTCATATAATATGACGTGTAATTCAACGGCTAGCTTTTCTACTACTTCCGTTAGCTCCTCGATCAAATTTGGTTTAAATGTTTCGCGACTTCATATTCTTAAACAATCAAATAAAACATTAAGATCAAATAAATGGAACAAGTGTTACTTATCTCTAACATCTTAGAAACCAACATATCGAATACCTAAAGGGAAAGTGGGATATTCAGATGAGTCCCCAAATAGATTTAAAAGAAACTAAACTATCCTAAAAAAATGCTTGGGTTGCCTCCCAAGAAGCGCTTCTTTAATGTCATTAACTTGACTGCAGTGATGATTGTTCTCGTTCATCTAGTAGGATGGAGGATTTTTCTTTCGAGAACTCTTTTTCCAAATATCACTTCAACATTTGACCGTTAACTTTGAATTACCCCTTTCTAGATGTTGTAGCTCAATTTTGCCATAAGGATATACTTTCACCACCATAAAAGGTCCACCCCATTGAGTTTTTAATTTTCTAGGGAAGAGCCTCAGTCGAGAATTATAGAGTAGCACTTTCTTTCCCACCTTAAATTCTTTTCATTGAATGAATTTTTCAAGCCATCGCTTGGTTCGTTATTTTTATATGCGGACATTTTCATAGGCATCATTCCTGAGCCCATCCATCTCGTTGAGCCGTAGAAGTCTTTTTCCCCAGCTTGTTGCATATCAATGTTTAGTTTCTTTACTACCTAGTATGCGTTATGTTCCAACTCCACAGACAAGTGACATGCTTTTCCATACACCAATCGATATGGGGACATTCTAAAAGGTGTTTTGAACATTGTTTTGTATGCTCAGAGAGCGTCATCGAACTTTTTTGCCCAATCTTTTCTTTATGCATTAACTGTAGTTTCTAAGATCCATTTGATCTCCCGGTTGGAGATTTCCACTCGACCACTTGTTTGTGGGTGATAAGCTGTAGCAATGAGATGTTTCACTCCATATTTCGATAAAATCGAGTCCAACATCCTATTGCAAAAGTGTTTGCCGTCATCACTAATGGGTGCCCTTGGTGTCCAAATCGACTGAAAATGCTTTTCTTCAAAAAATTTATGACTACATGGGAATCATTGGTTGGTGTGGCAATTGCTTCAACTCATTTAGATACATAATCTGCCACCACCAAGATGTATTTCCATGAATAAGAGGACAAGAATGGACCTATGAGATCTATACCCCAAACATCAAAGAGCTTTACTTCAAGTATGGAGTTCAGAGACATCTCATTCCTCCTAGAGACGTTTCCAGTTCTTTGACACCAATCACATCCTTTAACTATGCTATTGCATCTTCAAAAAGTGTTAGCCAATAGAAACCAGACTGGAGTACCTTAGTAGCTATTTTCGTTTCTCCAAAATGCCCTCCATATGGTGACGAGTGACATTATCTTAAGATTTCAACCATTTCTGCTTCAGGTACACACCTTCTAATGATTTGATATGGACCACGCTTGTATAGATATGGATCTTCCCAAAAGTAATAATTTAAATCTAAAAAGAATTTCTTCCTCTGTTGGTGGCTGGTGTGTCAGGAGGTAAAATGTTGCTAGCGAGGTAGTTGACTATATCTGCATAATATGGGACCTCAAATAGAGTGAGCAACTGTTCATCTGGAAAGAATTCGTTAACTTGATCATCTTCTACTAGTGTGCTCTTCTACAATCTAGATAAGTGATTTGCCACTACATTTTCTGTTTCTTTCTTATCCCGAATTTTCAAGTCAAACTCTTGTAAAATGAATACCCTTTTGATAAGTCTATGCTTAGCATATTTCTTAGCTAGTGGATGTCTAAGGGCTGCATGATAGTGTAAGTTATGAATTTCGACCCAATAAGATATGATCGAAATTTAGCAAATGCAAACACAAATTTAGCAAATGCAAACACCACTGCTAGCAGCTCTTTTTCAGTAGCGGCATAGTTGATTTGAGCATCGTTGAGGGTTGACGACATAGTAGATCACGTGAAGTATCTTATTTATTCTTTGACCCAGTACTGCTCCAACTACAAAATCACTTGCACCACACATGAGTTTGAAAGGTAAATCCCTATTTGGTGGTACAATGATAGGTGCATTTACCAACTTTTCCTTAAGTGTGTTGAATGTTGTTAAACACTTCTTAGTTTACTAAAATCTGACATCTTTCTCAAGAAAATTACATAACGGTTTAGCAATCTTTGAGAAATACTTAATAAACCTTATGTAGAATCCCGCATGACCTAGGAAATTTCTGATTCCCTTTACTGAAGTAGGTAGATGCAGTTTTTCAATTACTTGAATTTTTGCCTTGTCAACTCAATACCTTTATCTGATACTCGATGACCCAATACAATACCCTCATGAACCATGAGTGACACTTCTCCCAATTCAGCATAAGATTGCTTTCTTCACACCTTTGTAGAACTAAAGCTAGATTCTAGGGACATGTATCAAATGAAGACCCAAAAAACTAAGAAATCATCCATAAATAGCTCAATAAATGTTTCAACCATGTCTGAAAAGATTGCCATCATACATCTCTGAAGTGTAGCAGGTGCGTTACATAAACCGAATGGCATCCCCCTAAAAGAAAATGTTTCGTATGGACATGTAAATGTTGTTTTCTCTTGATCTTCAAGAGTAATGGGGATTTGGTTATATCTTGAGTATCCTTCCAAAAAGTAATATTGAGAATGTCCTACTAATCTTTCCATCATCTGGTCGATGAATGGTAAAGGGAAGTGATCTTTTCTCATGACAGTGTTTAACTTTCGATAATCAATACAAACCCTCCATCATGTTAATGTTCTGATAGGTATGAGCTCATTGTTCTCATTCTTCACCACTGTGATGCCTCCTTTTTTTGGTACTACTTGCATCGAACTCAACCACTTACTATTAGAAATATGATATATAATAACTGCATCCAAAAGTTTAAGTACTTTAGCCCGAACCACCTCTTTCATATTGGGATTCAATCCCATTTGATGCTCAATTGATGGTTTGAAATCATCTTCCATTAGAATCTTTTGCATGCATAATGATGAACTAATACCCTTTATGTCGCGATGGACCATCCAACTGCAGTTTTGTGTTCTCTGAGTACCTTAAGTAATTTATTTTCTTCCTTATCTATTATAGAGCTTGCAATGATGAGTGGAAATGTAGAAGTATCCCCGATTTCAAATACGCTGGTAAAGGTTTCGGCTCAAGAGTTGGTGGATGTTGAATAAATGGCAATAGTTTAGTAGGACCTTTACCAAGCTCTTCAAATTAGTGCCTCATTGGGAATGCAACAAGTAGTGATGATTCCAAATAATTGATATACTCCTCAATTTCAAGATTTTATATTGTTTTTGGATCTAGAATGAACTAGGTATGCTTCCAATGGCTCCGTAAGATGTTCATGTGCAACTGACTTTACCACCAAGTTATCTATGGTATCGATTTGAAAACAAGAATTGGATTCAGATGGGTACTTCATTGATTTGAAGACGTTGAAAGTGATTTGCTCATCTTCGATTCTTAAAATTAATTGCCTTTCATGTACATCAATCAAAGCTTTTATCATAGCAAGGAATGACCTGCCCAAAATAATTGGAATATCTCGGTCTTCTTCTATATCTAATACAATGAAATCTGGGGGATAAATGAATTTGTCCACCTTCACAAAGACATCTTCAATAATCTTCCCTGGATGCTTTATGGAGCAGTCAGCTAGCTACAATGATATTGTGGTTGTTTTGGCCTCTCCAATTCCTAATTTCTTGTACAAAGATAATGACATTAAGTTTATACTTGCGCTAGGATTGCATAAAGTATGTTCAAAACATTTATCTCATATGGTACAAGCTATGGTAAAACTCTCGGATCGTTGAGCTTAGGGGGCAATTTATTCTGTAGAAGTGCATTGGACTCCTCAGTTAGCATCACGGTCTCATAATCCTCCAACTTTCTCTTGTTAGTGAGATTTTCCTTCATGAATTTTGCTTATCTGGGCATTTGTGCTAGAGCATCTACGAATGGAATGTTGATGTACAACTTTTTAAACACTTCAATAAACTTGGAGAACTATTTATCCAGTTTATGTTTATGCAGTCACTGAGAAAATGGAGTAACGGCCGCCTTAGCCTATGGTGTGTCTAAATTCTCTTTCAAATTTTTCTCAGATGACTTTTCAGATCCCTCCACTTGATCCTCATCTAAGGTAGGTACTTTATTTGTCTCTGCTACTGGTCCTTTTACTGTAATTTCATGCAATTATACCTCACTTCTTATTGTAATTGCTTGCACACGCTCCTTTGAATTAGTTTATGTGTTGTTAGGTAGGGCTCATTGTGGTCTTTTTGAGATAGTGTAGGCCAACTGACCTATTTGAGATTCCAAACCCTTTATGGCTGTTGAATGATTTTGCAAGGTTATTTCGGTCTTTGCCATGTACTGGTCGATCTCATTTATAAATTTACCCAAGATATTTTCTAGAGACGATTTTTTCTCTTGCTATTGAAAGCCAAGGGGAGGCTGCCGCTGATTATTTTGGTTGTTGCTCCAGGAGAACTTAGGGTAATTATGCCAACCCGGATTGCATGTATTGTTGAATGATTGTTTTTTTTTTGGCGTTGATAATTTTGTGCATAGTTAACTTCATCAATCTCTTGAGATGACATATTGCACTCCCTACTAATGTGAGCTCCACTGTATACACCACAAACCAAATATTTTGTTTACATTGCTTTTGCTGAATTTCTCGTTGTCAAATGATCTATCACCTTTTTCTCCAAAGCTGGCATCTGTGCTGATAATGCCAAGAAGGCATCCACCTCATGTAGACCTGTGTTCTTCTTATGTGTGGATCTTTCGGAAAGCAATAAGGCATTATTGCTTGCCATCATCTCATATAATTCATCAACTTCATTGGCTGACTTTAATGTGATAGATCCATTTGAAGCTGCATCCACCGATATGCATCATGCTGGGTTTAAACTAGTGTAGAAGTACTGCACTTGTAAATCTTTCTTAATATCGTGGTTAGAACATTTCCTGATCAAGTCCTTGAACCTTTCCAATGCTTCGTAAAAACTCTCTAATTCATCCTACGAAAAATGGATATCTCGTGTCTTATTTTAGCTACTTTTGACATTAAAAATTATTTCGTGACAAATTTTTGTACAAGATCATTCCAGGTCCTAATGCTTCCGGAGGGAAGGGCATCCAACCATTCTCTTTCTCCACCTTGAGTGTACGTAGGAAGAGTCTCAACTTGATTGCTTCATCTGATACTCCATGGAAATTGTAATTTTGGTAGATGTCCAAAAAGTGTAAGAGTTGATTGTGTGGATTCTCAAGAGGTTTCCTAAAAAATGATACTTTATTACAAAATAATAAGATGATATCTATCCTTAGTTGAAAGTTTGGTTGTCCAGATGGAGGATAAACGATGCGTGATTGATTTGGTACAACAAGTGGTGTGATAAATTGTCCAAGTGGCAAATCATCTTCATCAATCTCGACTGTTGTGCAACTTGTGCTGGTTGCATTTCTCTATTTTGTTCTACAATGATGTTCTTTCGTTGTTGCTTAATTCTCTGGTTAAAAGTGCGTTCGATTTTTGGATCAAAGGGTACTAGACTACCAATTCTCGAACTCTGCATGCAAAGACACTTGCAACGAAAATGACAACAAAGACACACAAAAACAAAAACAAAGAAAAAAATAAATAACTCTAAATCAAAACTAGAATTAATCAAAAATTTAAAGCAAATAAACTAGTCCCCAACAATGGTGCCAAAAACTTGTTCGTTANTCATCTTCATCAATCTCGACTGTTGTGCAACTTGTGCTGGTTGCATTTCTCTATTTTGTTCTACAATGATGTTCTTTCGTTGTTGCTTAATTCTCTGGTTAAAAGTGCGTTCGATTTTTGGATCAAAGGGTACTAGACTACCAATTCTCGAACTCTGCATGCAAAGACACTTGCAACGAAAATGACAACAAAGACACACAAAAACAAAAACAAAGAAAAAAATAAATAACTCTAAATCAAAACTAGAATTAATCAAAAATTTAAAGCAAATAAACTAGTCCCCAACAATGGTGCCAAAAACTTGTTCGTTAAATTCCACAAGTGTACAGATCGTGACAAGTAATAAAGTTGATTTATTAAGTTCGAATATCGTCCCACATTAACTATTATCTACTATAAACTTTTAATCTAACCTAGTTTCAATTTAAATGAAAATAGTAAATACTGATCAAATCAAATTAGGTTTTCTAAACGAAGTTCTAATAAATAAAATAACAAACTTAAATTAAAACTTTAGATAATATTATGTGACTAAATAGTTAGGATTTTCGATTTCACTTAGGTTATTTATCATACATTTAATTTCAAGTTATTCAATCATTTTCATACATGTCAACGATCGAATTAACCTGATATAGTTAGTGATTTCCCTTGAGCAACACTAATCCTATTCATATACCTGAACTTACTATATATTTATGTAAATTCATACACATATGAAATTAGACATGGATCGCATAGCCTATAATTATCTCTCGATATCATATACTGTCTATGTTAATTATTGCACAAGCTAGAATTATACATCACGTCTCGGTCTCAATATTATTCTTAAATCAATTAATTGTTATGCAAACAATTAAAACATTAAACACAAAATAATTAATTGACAACTATTAAAATGACATGAAAATCTTGAAATTAAACATATAATAAAAAACCTTAAGCTACATTATCCATCCTAACAATAAAAGTATTTAGCCACTCATACTGTTGAATTTGAACACACAAAAGTGGAGAGATATTACCAAAAATTAGTGTTTGCAGTCTCGTTTTCTTTTCTTTTCTTTTTCCTTCTTTTTCTTTCTTCCTCTTTTCTGTCGTTTCTTTCTTCCTCCTACCTTTGAATTTTTCTTTCATTTTTTCTTCTTCTCTATTTCTTTCTTCTTTTTCTTTCCTTTGTTCTTTTTTCTTCTCTATTTATTCTATGAAGCACTGTAGGTATTTCTTTCTTTGTGCCTTAGGTTTTTATTCTGCTTCCCCTTCGCGTTTGTAACACCCCGAAATTTTTGGAAATAGAATTTAATTAGTTTACATGCCATATTTTATTTTTTTAAAGTTGAGGGATTAAAGTGATATATGTATTAACCTAAATTTTTGGGCTAAATATAAATATTTAGATCTTGTTAAAGCGATGAAAAGTATATCAACATGGGGCTCGTTGGATAGTTTGTTTTTAATCATGTAAATTGGGTTCAAGAAAATGTTTATTTGGATTAATTAGACCCAAGATATTGAAGTTCAAAGAAATTGAAGTTTATTTATTTATTTATTTTTAAATCAAAGTAGATTGAGATGTGGATAGCCACATGTGAATGGATGTGGGAATACGTATTATTATTATTTTATTTTTTAGAATTCTATTTAAAGTCAAGTCGCTATCACGTATTAGGATTTGAACAATTTTTTTGTTGTAATATGTATTTTTGTACACGGCACCCTTGTGATTTGTTTATTAAAAATTCATTTTTTATCAAATGTGATAAATACAACTTTCCATCTCAATTTTACCATGACACAAATACTATATTTTTCAACTATAAATAATGTGCCAGTGTTCCACAATTCAGTACCACATAATTTTACACAACAGATTTCATATAAAGCGGATATAAATTCTAAGTACATTTTTATTATCAAAAGCTTGTTTGATCAATCAAAGTAAGATACTTTTATTCAAGTTGTTTTGTTTCCTTATATTTATATATTCAGTAATTTATGCATGAATTGCCTGTAGACCCTCGATTCTTTATTAAGAGATAAGAAATCTTACGAGATTTAAGATGAACTAAGACGGATGTATCGCTTGGTCACCGATGTAATCCACAAGAGAAAAGTGGTATGAAGTGTTATTTTATTGTATACAATTATGTATGGAAACTACACGTATCTTATTGGGCATTTTTAAAAATACTTACGAAATTTTATAGGCTAGTTCAGGTCGATTAGAGTTGTAGCGGGATGGTGCAGTGGACTGCCAAGAGTTATCGAAGAGATAAAATATTAAGTTCATTTTTTCCTTTAAACTATTAGTTATTTTCATTTGTTCAAACAATTATTAATTTGTGATTATGTTTTCATTATAAATATTACAGTTATTTCTATTTAAAGAATATTATTTTATTGTTTCCACGAAAATTGAATTTTTTGCAACACCTCAAGATGTATGAATTTTGGGGCATTACACCATTCATGTATATATATAGTTTAATTTGGGCCTCCAAGTAAAATTTTCAACGCAATACTTAAACCAAATTTTCAATCTAATCTAATTTCTACCCCCATATAAATGTAAATTCGAACATGCATATGTAATGCGAAATTAAGATGCATTGTAGAGAGCAAAAAAAACAATGCATCAGGTAAGGTAGCTTTCGACTTTGAACCCCCCTTAGTGAAATACTATCGGACTTATGATGTTAATTGTTGAACGTGATGTCTTGAACCATTCAGCCGTTAGTTTAAGCCAAGACAACAATACTCACACATATGTCTTCCTTAATCCATATATAGTTCTCATGACTTGATTCATTTTGGCCCTGAACCACCATTGGGTTTCATAAGTGTTTAGAGAATTGTAGCATGGAGCAATTCTCATTGAAGCGACCTCACTTCACACTTATATAGATGACCTGGTATTAAGAGTATACTGCTCGAAGCCACTTGACTTAATCAAGATACATGAATCGTTAAAAGAGTATCTTAACCTCTAATCATTCTGCAAAAATTACTTTAATATCATAGGAATGAGTTAGAAAGTAATTTTCTAAGTGCTTCATTGAATCTTCATAACTTAGTTGTCCATTTGTATCAAGATCTTAGGATCTCCAGTCAACAAGTTAGTGTTATCATTATAAAGATCCTTACATAGTAGGCTTTAATCTCATTTCTTTCAATAGGCAACGTACTTGTTCTCTAGGCAAACCTTTTGTAAGTGGATCTGCAATGTTCTCCTTTGATTTCACATAATCTATGGAGATGATTCTATTAAAGATTAGTTGTTTAATGATATTATGTATGCGATGTATACATGATGCTTTGAGCTCTTCTAATAGCCAATTGACTATCCCAATATATACTTATTGCAGGTACTAGCTTGGACCAACATGGAATATCTTCCAAAAAATTACAAAGCTATTCTACCTCTTCTCCAGCTTTATCCAAAGCAATGAACTCTGATTCCATTGTTGATCGAGGTATACTTGTTTGCTTTGTCGATTTCCATGATATAACAACTCCACCAATGGTAAATACATAACCACCAGTAGACTTGAAATCCTTCACGTCCGATATCCAATTCACATTGCAATATCCTTCCAATACTGCATGATATTTTGTAAAATGTAATCCATAGGTTAAGGTGTACTTTAAGCACCTAAGAACTCTTGTTAAAGCCTTCCAATGATCATGGCTTGGATTACTTGTGAATCTACTAAATCTATTCACAACATATGCAATATTCAGTAAAGTTCAGTTCGTAATATACATTAGACTGCCTATAACCTGTGAATAATTTAGTTGTGACACACACTCACCCATATTTCTGAATAAGTGTAAACTTAGGTCAATAGCGATTTTCGCAGAACTTTCCTCTAGTATATTATACTTCTTTAGTACACCCTCGATGTAATGAGATTGAGAAAGTATGATTTATTTCGGTGTTCTAGAGATCTTAATCCCTAGTATCACATTAGCGACACCCGTATCTTTAGTATCAAAATGCTTCGTTAGCATTCTTTTGGTGTTTAGCATTAGTTCATGACTATTTGTCATTATCAACATGTCATCTACACACAAGACACACAATCACATAGGCATTTGGTATATGTTTAATGTATACATACTTATCACGCTCGTTTATCTTAAATCCGTTTGACAACATCATTTTGTCAAACTTTTGGTGCCATTGTTTAGGAGCTTGTTTCAATTCATACAAGGACTTTACAAGTTTACAAACCTTGTGTTTGTGATTAGGAGAGACGAACCCTTCAAGTTGTTCTATGTATATCTCCTCTTCTAACTCACCATTTAAGAATGCAATTTTCATATTCATTTGATGAATCTCAAGATTGTGTATTGCTGCAATCACAATTAACAACTATATTGAAGTGATTCTAGTTACGAGTGAGTAGGTATCAAAGAAGTCAAGTTCCTCATTTTGCATATATCCTTTGACAACCAATCTAACCTTATATTTATCAATGGATCCATTTGGTTTAAGTTTCTTCTTAAAAACCCATTTATACCCTAAAGGCTTATTTTCGAGAAGTAAATCAACCACCTCTCAAGCATGATTTTACATAATTGAATCCATCTCACTATTGATAGCTTATTTCCAATGCGGTGCTTCCAGTTTAGTGGCTTCATTGAAAGTCTTTGGATCATTTTCTACCATATATGTTAAAAAAACTGGGCAAATGAAGGTGATATTCATGCCTTTTTACTAAGCCTTGGTTCTTCCTCCTTTGAAATATCATTTGTAATATCATAAGTTCTTTTATTTGAACTTACATTTTCTTTTTCCTTAGAAGAAAACATATTCTCGAAAAATGACACATTTCTTGATACAATTATGGCTCCCTTTTATACATCTTGAATTTCAGATTTGTGTACAAGAAATCGATATGCACTAATATTATTGGCTTATCGAATAACTCTACAATCAATCGTTTGGGGACCAATCTTCACTTGCTTAGGCTTAGGAATTTCAACCTTAGCCAAACACCCACACACTTTCAAGTGTTGATATGAAGAAAGATGAAATCTCCATAATTCATATGAGATTTCTTCCATTTTCTGAAGGGATATCCTATTAAGAATACTATTTGTTGTTAAAATAGCTTTCTCCCATAAGTTCTGATGCAACCCTGAACTCAATAACATGACATTCATCATTTCCTTAAGAGTTCAATTTTTGCATTTAGCAACACCATTAGATTGAGGAGAGTATGCACTTTTGTTTGATGAATAACTCCATTTTAGGAACATAATTCTTCAAACGGTGCCCGGTATTCTTTTCCTCTATCACTACGAATATTCTTTATTCATTTACCAAGCTGAGTTTCAACTTCCACTTTATAACGTTTAAAGGTATCGAAAGCATTGTCTTTACTTCTTAAAAGAAAGACATAACAATACTTTATACGATCATCAATGAAGGTAACAAAATATTTCTTACCACCTTTAAAAGTAACAAAGTAATTCTTACCACCTTTAGTTTGAACATATTTCAATATCAAATGTCGCTATGTATTAGCTCTAAAGGTGTAGTGTTCTTTTGAAACGAGTGGAACGGTGTTTTAGCCAATTTTGATTCAACACACACTTCGCATTTATGATTAGGATCGATCATAAGTGCCGAAATTAAACTTTGATTCATAAGTTTGCACAAAGATTTATCTCGACTATGCCATAAACAAGACAACTTAAGCATATAAATGGAATTTAAAGGTTTATTCATAATGCTTTGCCTAGGTAAACAGTAAGAATGTTCATTTTGTACATTCCATCACACATGTATCCATTTCCTACCTACATCTCATTCTTAGTGAATACAAATTTATCGGACATAAATACAAGATTAAAGCCATTTTTACTAAGTAGAGATCCGGACACTAAATTCTTTCGTATATCGGGCACATGTAGGATGTTGTTGAGGATGAGTTCCTTATCGGATGTCATTTTCAAAGTGACATTCCCTTGTCCTTCAACTTTGGAACTTGCAGAGTTCCCCATGAATAGTTGTTCCCCATCTAATTTTTAATAATTTGAGAACATCGCCTTATCTAGACACACATAATGTGTAGCACCAGTGTCAACCCACCATTCTTTTAAGTCTCCAACGTGGTTGCTTTTGAAAATAATAGCAGATAAATTCATCTCTTACATCCCTCGAGAAAGGATGTCTCTTTCAACCATGTTAGCATGTGCATTCTTCTTTGGTTTTCGACATTCGTTTGAGCGATGTCCAGTATTTCCACAATTGTAGCAGTTCCCTCTGAACTTTTCGGCCTTCTTGGAGTTGTCTCTTCACGGTGCCTCACCGGAGAACCTTTGCTTCTTGTTGACAGCCTTCGAGTTGGTTTCAACAAAGTTTGCTCCAAGTTGGACAATAGGCCTTATATCAGATTTCTTATTGTCTTCTTCGATCCTCAAGTGGACAATCAACTCTTCCAAGTTCATTTCCTTGCAATTGCTTGAGGTAGTTTTTGAAGTCTCTCCATGTAAGAGAGAGCTTTTTGATGATGGCAGCAACTTGGAAAGATTCACTCAATTCCATCTTCTCGGCATGAATGTCATGTAGTAGAACTTGAAGTTCTTGCACTTGACTAATCACTATTTTGGAATCCATTTTGTAGTCCAAAAAATTGCCTACCATATACTTCTTAGTTCCGGCATCGTCCGTCTTGTATTTTTTCTCCAAAGAATCCCACGGTTCCTTGGCCAAATTCTTCGAACTATATACTCTGTATAGTGTATTGTCCAATCCGTTTAGGATATAGTTTTTGTATAGAAAGTCCGAGTGATTCCATGCATCCAAAGCAATAATCGATTCACGATAATTTTCTCCTTCTTGTACTGTTGGTGCAATCTCCTTCAAAAACATTACCAAGTTTAGAGTGGTAAGATCGAACAACATCTTTTGTTTCCATCTCTTGAAGTTCACACCTCCAAACTTTTTTAGGATTTTCCCCATATGGGATTGCATTATTTTGAAGTGGTATAGCCAATGGTGAAACCACATTGTTTGAACCATTTTGACTCAAAGTAGCCTTAATGGTGGCCATTTCTATTACACAAATAGAAGTTCAACGTAAATAAATCAAAAGAAGAGAATATCACATGAATGTGTATTCCAAAAGATAAAGAGAAAATACTAAGTGACGCGGGCTAAATATAAGTGCAGGTGAAAGGGTTATTATATATTGAACAAAAAAAGGCAAATTTTAATCGGCAGGAGCATGACTAGACAATATAACATAGGGATTGGAAATGTGGTATTAAAACTACAAATGAAAACAAAAGGCAGTCAAGAAATAAAGAAGAAAAATAAGAAAAACCTGAGGCAAGTGATTTTCACTTTTTCCTTAGGACAAAATTGCTCCGCAATGGTGCTCATAGTTTATGACACTTAATCTATATTTTCATTTTTATTCGATGTGTAATATTATTCCATAACATGCCTCCGCAAGATGGCGGTTGATTTGAGCAAACTAATCTTGAAATCTGTGTGCTCATTTTTCTTCGAGTTTTAATCAGATTGAATTGTTCGTTTGAGTTTAATGGGCTCCGATACCATGTTAAGACTTAGGGTTCCATCTTAAGAAGTCCACATTGTTAAGATAACTAGCCCAATCCATTATAACTTGGTCTATATTTGCATCTTTATTCGATATGAGATTTTATGCATTAACACATTTAACGTATAGTCAAAGAAAAACTCTGCAACTTCATCAGCAATGTAACATTCACGAATGTACCCCTTCTACAATTTTAGTTTTTTTTATGTAACCTTTCAATACTCCCATGAATATTTCAAATGGATACATCCATCTAAACCAAACAGACCCACATAATCTCATTTCTCTCGTAGGATGTACTATTAGATGAACCTTAACATCAAAAAAAGAAGGTGGAAAAGGCAGACATAACGCCATGACAATATGCTTTTACAGTTCATCAACCTTGGTCATATTATCACCTTTTTACATAGAGAATTGAAGAAAAACACAACCTCAAACATAACACCATGACAATATTCTTTTACATTTCATCAACCTTGGTAACTTTATCACCTTGTTACATAGAGAATTGAAGAAAAACACAACCTCGTGATATGACACCTAACATGTCTCGGTAAAACACTTTGAATTGCCAAATGAAGTAAGTATTACATTAAGGTATGATAATTATAGGTCTCAAACTTGCAAGTTTCAAATCTTACATTGATACAGGATTTCTAACATCAGAAGAATAGCCTTCAGGAACCTTCATGCCCAAAAAAGATTTATAAACTTTCCTCTTTTTCTTCCTAATCAATGTATGACAAGTTGGTTGGTGCTCAGGCCTCAAACCCATCTCCTCAACATCTAACTTTACCGCTAATCCATCCTTAGTCTTTCCCGGAATGTCAAGCAATGTGACGATGATACTTTCACAAATATTTTTCTTGATGTGCATGACTTCAAGAACATGTCAAACATGTAAGTACCTCCAAGAATCAAGTCAAAGAATATAATTTGTTTATTTGAACACATTCCATCACATATCTCCTTCGACTAACCATCGTTGTTTCCTTTTGCATGAGAAAATTTAATATCTATTGGGTTTTTTGACACCCAACACTACAACAAAATTGTAATTTTGCAACAAAATTTTTTGCGACATACAAAAAGTTGTTTCAGTAAGTGACTTAACGCAACACATTTTTAAAGTTTGTCGCGTAGATTGTGATAAAAAAATGAGTACCAAAGTTGTCGCAATAAGTGACTTAATGCGACATATTTTTAAAGTTTGTCATGAAAATTGGGATGAAAAAAATAACCAAATAATATAAGGTGACGTAAAAAGTTGTCGTGAAATGTGAGAAATTGTGACAAATATTAAAGAATGTGGCCAAAAATATGAGGCAAGTAAGGTGCCAAAAATTTTTTGGTGGGAAACTTACGGCGAATACTTTTATTTTTTGCAACAAATTGCTTGTGATGCAATAGGGTCTGTTTTTTGCGATAAAAATGTTTGTTGCTAAGAATTCTATTGTTGGAGGAAAAAATCGCTACAAGAAAATTTTTTTTTTTTGCAACGGACAAAAAATGTTTTATAGGTTTTTTACAATGCTCACCTGTATATTGTAAGATCTAATATTGTAGTGATTAGAAGGATACGGCAACGTGTAATGCGCACTGTAAAAGCCCTAAAATGTGACAAACTAACTTGTCGCCCTCTTAATTTTTCGTGACATATATATATGGCGACGATATTATGGCCACAAATATTGTGTTGTTATTCCGTATTTTCTGCGTCAAACAAATAGTGTCTCAATTTTGTTAACGCGATATGGTCGAAAGTCATCGCAGAACGCATTCTGTGACTCATATAGCGTGACAATACCTACAACAAACATATTGTCGTTGCTAAATTACTTTTGCAACAAAATCTCAATTTTTGCGACAACATTTTTTTTGTCGCGAAATCAGTTATTTTTTGTAGGGCAATAAATCCGAACAATGATGTTAAAACGATATTGGATAAGTTATAACGATACTTTAGTGAAGGCTCGATCCGAAACAACTTTGGCCACTTGAAGCAACTTAACTAAGTTAATATTGCTCATGGCCCAATACTTTGTGGATAACCCAAGTAGTGGTTGGAGGTGATATTGGATTTGTAGCCCAAGCTTGGTTAGTTGGCCCATTTGTCGAATAGACTTGGCCCAGATTGACAATAACCGAAGTAATACATGTCTCTAACTCTTGTAGCCATTTTGCGTAAGTGAGATTGCAATCGAGGAATGAAATAGAGGGGCAGTCGAGAAGAGAGGTGAGGTCATGAGATTTCCACAATTGCTCCCTTCCATTTCTTCCTCTCTTTGTGATGTTATAATCATCACCGTCATCTTTTGTGGAAGAGAAAACTTGTGGCAACCGGAGTGTGGTTTTGTTGTGGGTTGCCCGAGCTCGGTCCAGGATTTGCACCCCCCTGCGGGCGCGTAGGCCACAAAGGAGTCTCTATGCAACAAATGGTTACACCTTAGAAATTGTTAACCATATATAAATTGGTCCACAAACTCATTTCTATCCTATGTGGGATAACTATTTAAGTTTTCCCACATTGCCACATTTCT
>CAIGRL010028523.1:0-12328 GCA_903798325.1 Fraxinus xanthoxyloides
CCCCCCCCCCCCCCCCCAACAGTTAAATCTTATTTTGACTTGACATGAGCATTTAGGTCGAATAAAAAATGCAAGTTTTATATGCTCTTCCTTTCAATCCATCGATGGCATAAAGTGATGTGACTCTGAATTGGTAAGAAAGGGAAATGTGAATCATTTCTGATGAGGACAGTTCAGAAAAAGAACGGCTGGAGAAAGAGTTCATCTTAGGAATGTAGACATTACTCGGGATATTCTGAAAAAGGTTCAGCATTGTTACAAAGGGAATAGCGAAAAAACTGTTTCCTCCCTATGATAGCATGTTGCACATTCCTCCCCCTGTGGCTTTTCATGAGCACAAGGATGTGAACCATACAATTAATTAATCATAGATAATGATGAATATCCAAGCTCCATGTACAAATAGCAACAGCAAAGACTCAATCTATGATGCATGGACACTAATACAAGGAGTCCCGGAAAGCACATCCATGTCGACACGTGTCATATTGTGCCGGACTCCAACACTAATAGAACAGATGATCACACGCTAAACCACCTGGCATGTCCAATTTTTTCGTGTAATCTTTAAATTTCTAAAGCTCAAAGGTAGCATGTGCCATGTCCTACATTAAAAAGTAAATAAATAAAGATGTAATATACAAATTTAAAATTTTAAGAATTCAAACCAAAGTGTCCGTGTCAGTGTCAGTTCAACAAAAGACTCGAAAGAAAAGATAAGAAAGAGAATACTGTAAGTGAGGGGAAAAGTTATACCAAAGCTATCAAGTAAAAGGAGTAATGAAGAAGAAAACAGATATAAAATTAGGAATAAAACTAACTTCAACCAGAACTATTCCAAAAAACCTTCATTGCCAGAAACATCAAGAAGCTCGTACTTTCTTTCAAATATGATGAGAGGCAACAATAATTTTTTTCCGACAAGTCAGTCTAGCATCATTATAACTTAGTCATACTCACAGAAGATTTGTCATACCTGCTCTACCGGACAACAATATATATGCCTGAATTCTTTATGGTGTTTTTTCAAATATTGCTCAAGCTTAGGGACATCTTGCCTCCGGAAAATGTCCCAAACTGCACCTCCCTCACCCATGTCTGGTACAGCTGATGAGAACTTAAAACAGGTACTTTCGCCAGCAGAAAACTGACTCTCCTCCTTTGAGAAATGCAGGTCAGAAGGAAAATCAATTTCTCCTACCCCACTGTCAATTTCCTCCAAATTTTTTATTTGTTGATTGTTCGAAGTATTTGCACTTTGTGTTGACAAACCTTTTGACTTGATACAAAGTTCATCACTTGATGTACTCCCTGTACCATCTCTATTACCCTGTATGCTATTTCGAGTTCCCATTGTTAAATCAATGTCATTTTGAATTTCCAATAGCAATCCAGAAGCTGCATTTGATTCATTAGTGATGTTTTGAGGAAGGTTATTATCCTCATTCTCTATAGGCAACTGGTCAGTATCTTCCTTTATGTTGTCAACGTTATTTAGCACGGTATCAACATTTCTAATCTGGTTACGAATAGGGTGAGAATGCTCAATTCCATCCTTATCTGCAGCAAGACAACCTTCATCAGACGATGACACAGTTGCCCCAGCCTCTTTATGATCAGGACTAACAATACCAAAGAGCTCTTTATAGTCTTGGGCAGCATGATTTTTCTTCAATTTCTCAATTTTGGTGAGTTGATCTGCTGTAGGAGTCGGATCAGCAGTGTGCATTAATATATTCACCTGAATAAATAAAACTTCAAGAATTAAGAAGACGGTTTTTACCTATACAAATTCAGTATAAATCAGAAGCAAAACAGATAATCACATAATCTCATATATCATTACAATGAGGCATATCTCATATGGACACTCACAATTTTAACATAAAGCTGACAAATTGAGGCCTGTGGCTATTATTGCTTCTTGGGGCACCTCAAGTGGCGAAGTACACATGCCATTGGTTCAAAGACAGCTCCAAGTTCTACTTGAGTTAGGTGGGAATGTACCCAGGCCAGTCCCAAAGACTAGAATCTTAACTAGAGCAATTCTGATGGAAAGAATATTAACAATAATCTTCATAACACAAATACCATATCTTGAGATAGCTCATGTCAGGTTTCTTATCCATAACTCAGAGAGAGAGAGACAGAGAGAGAGAAAAAATGATCAGTAAACAAATGTATATTTCAAGTCAAACTTGTACAGTGTGATTCATAACTTATAAAGAGCATGTCCTTGAAAAAACATTAGCTAAATCACAACCAGAAGAGCACTAATTAATTGGCAAACTAAGAATGCAGCTTCATCCGTAGAAATTAAAGACAGATGTAGAATGTGCAAGTATAAGTTCGTTGAAGCATAACATTCCTTAAATCACAGGCAATTATGTTATCAAGTTTCATGTTACCATCTGAATGCTTACATGAGGTTATGGCTTATCATCATACCCAAATATGCAATATATACATATCCTTATTTCCCCTTTCACCTGGCATATGAGGTGTTGGGATTCTAACCCAACAGGAAAGGAAAAAGAAATATTCTCAGCATAGATGTTTCTTAAGGGGGAACCCTTTTTCAATTGAGTTCTACCTTCCTTTATCAGTGGATAAAATACACAATTTTGAAATCAAAATTGATGTGTGCAGTCAAATTAAATTTCTTTTATGGGGGACAAATACGGCACACAGTTTGGTTTAAAATATAAGAATCTAGCATGCCAATCTCTAGTTTTGAATGTAACTTTGATAAGCATATTCTGGATGGGGTTTCTCTTTGAACGCTATTGCTTTTCTAGGATACTTTCCTCCACTTGATTTCTCGTTGAAAGACCCAATACAAAGTTTTTCCTTTTTATCATCTCTTGATTTAGTTTCTGTTTTGTTTTAGACTATTTAGCCTCCATTTGGCAACCAATTTATAAAAGATTTATGCATTCGGTCAAAGTCAAACACTAAAGTAATTTCAACTACACATTCATAACTACTATTAATTTAGGGGGCGTTTTGTGGGAATTAAAATTAGATTTTTAGTGATTGTGATAGAAATTTTTGAAATGTGTGGTTGAAAAGATGTGGGACCCATGAAAGATGTGGTTAATATTGATTGTGTTAACTTTGACTTGGATTAAAATCAGATTTTAATCCAGCCCAAATAGGCCCTTAGTATCCACACATTTCATGAGACCCACTATTATTCCTCTTTATAAATTGCTTTAGAAATTTTCCAAAGTGAGGCTTAGAGATTTCATAAAAGTATTTGAGTTTTATCACTTTAAGATGTAACAGGATGTGGTTAGCTGCGAATTTACTGTTCACAAAGATAAAAGATAATTGATTATTTTAAATCATTCTTTCATGCCAAAATGATTATGTATTAGCATTAAATAAGAAAAGGGAAGCAATTGAACATTTACAGAGCAATACACACAGAAGTTGCATAAAACAGTGGAAAGTTTAAGCACAATTTCTTCTGCACCATTTCACACAACTCCAAGAAATTATACAAGAAATAGAAGCCTATGTTTGGCCCCCATTTTTCCAAAATTCATTTTTTCAAAACTCATTTTCAACCACACATTTTCCAACAAAAAACTATTCCAAAATGCATTTTAGCCCAAAAATGGGGCTCAAACAGGAGAGAAGGATAAACAAACAGTAGGAAAAGTAAGAAATTGAGGGAGAAAAGATGTAAAAAATTTCCTTTCACTGAACATGACGAATTTGAAAGAACCATCACCTTTCAACTTCATATAATGTTTTGTTGAGTCGTTTTTCTCTAAATTAAATACCTCTGCTTGGAACCTTATCTACTGAAGAGGATGCATAGCATATAGCTATGCAAAAATTGCTAATTCTAATGTCAGGGTTAATAAGCACTCAATATTTCACTATCAAGGGTTACTTATAAGTGCCACCGCTTACAACTTCTAATGATGACTACTTGTGAGGATCTCGTTCATGGTGTCATCACTTATATTCAAAACAATAGAGTAATTTTGGCAACTGTATGCATCTGTCTAGAGCTCAAGAAATTAATTCCAGACACAATAGAAAGCACATAATTCAACTAAATATGCACTAATAAGCATACCGCATCTGACATATCACAATGAAGCTTCGTCACAGAATCCCCACGTCCAAGCTCTTCAGCAAATCCATATGCTATATATGTTTTGGGCCCCAGATCTGGCTTCAGCATTTTCTTCTCCAATTTCATTTTTGCTGCCAAATTTAAAATTCCAGAATGGGGGTGTGTATATTCTTTATAAGGCAATGCACTGATAAATTCGGCATCATGCCGGGGCAGTCGCTTCTCAAATAAAGTGGATGGAGGCCAATCTTTCAATTTCAGCATTTCTGGCCAGGAATGTCTGTCTTTCCGACCTTCAGCATATCCCGTAAAAAATTGGTGGATGTTAATATCAACCTACAAATTGACAATAAAATAAAGTAAACATCATGTCTGTTATGAGTTACTACTTGCATAAAGAAAGACAATAGAATATGGAACAATAAATGGAATGAAGCATATAATCACAACAAAAGATAAATTGAGACTCGATCCAACTAGATCAAGAATTGTAGCTAACCTACCCACAATTGCATCATTGTAAATATAATAAGCCTATTAAATAATACGACAAAGGGAATAAACCATATATGAGCAAAATGCCTTTATGATGAAGACTATTTAAAAGAAATATACGTGGCCTTTTCTAACAGTATAAACTTTTAAATCAAGTGGTTCAACACTAGGGCAATCCTCTAAAACAAACCACAATAATTGGCTGAACAAAAAACTATAAGACTTCAAAAGCCTAGAACAAACACCATTGATCTCGTCACAAGGAATAAAGCGCTTCTCGGAAGCCAAATACAGAGTTTGAAAGCACAAAATCAAATATTTTCAGCCCCATTCTCAAAACACTAAAAAATAATTTATCAATCAAACGAACAATTATAAATAATAAATTCATATAATACAAACCTGGCCTAAGCTTTTTATTCACTTTTAGGAGTCATCAGAGTTATAGTCTTTAATGATTAATGCACACAGATAACATCTAGAGTCCATGAGAGAAAAGGATATCTAAGACCAACATACTTCATGCATTACATTACTTTCTTTGTCTCGTGTTTGTTGCACTTCAAATCTTTGGATGTCTGATGAAGATTATCATGAACCAACCATAAAAGTCAATGTATAAAAAGTTTCCGGGTAACAAGATGTTTTGCTGGCAAGTCATAAGTTTCAAGGCGCTTTGAAGCGTAAGCCGCGAGATAGGCTAATGAATAATTCAAATGAATATAAATAAAAGAACAAAAATATACTCTTAATAAATCATACATCTTAAAATCATAATAAAACAAATTAAAAGTTTAGCTTGCAAACAAACATAAAATAAATCTATAAAAGAAAACAAAATAGCTCAAAAGGCTAAGGTCAGTAATAGAATGTCCAGGACAAACAGCTCAGTCATCTTAATGCGTAAGCCTCAATAAATTGAGGCATAAGACTCACAAATGGTACTTAAAGGGGCGGGATTCAAGGCAATTCATGAAAGCCTCGTGTGAGGTGGGATTTGAGGCGTAAACCTCAAATAGTTACTTTAAACAATGACATAAACGTTTGCATTAATATTCCAAATTGCCTTTACCACTTCTCTGGGGTAGAAACTAGAGATAAAAAACGAATTTTACCAAATGATCAAATGTTTAGAACCATAACACGATAGGAGATAGAAAGCATCTTACTAATAGGTATGGAAACACCTTCTTAAAATTGGTAAGGTTGATATATATATGGGAATTTCACTCTACCATCACTTTAAAAAGTTGTTTGAGCCTTATGCCTTAAGGCATGCCTCATGTAAAGCTTTCATTTAACTCCTTGAAGCTTATGCTTTGAGTGTTATTGTCAAGGCTCATACCTTAGAACTAAGCGTCAACAATCTAAAATATACACTTGTTAGTCTTGCCTTTTCCTTCTCTTTTCTTTCTAGCCATTTTTTAAAAATCGCGATTTAAGCCGCATCTAAGAAATTTAAGTAAAAAGGGCCTCAAGGCATTCACTATTTGGCAATTTTGGAGATGCGTGCTTCGGGCCCATTAAAAAGTTACAAATTTAGATGGACCAACTTTGGAATAGTCCATTACCACATTAGCTATAACCAAATTACCAAAACCTCAAAAAATGTATTTTACGATTATCCCACCTTGCGAATTAGCTATTACTAGAACATTAAAAAGTTGTATTTCTCAAAGTTCGGGAATAGTAAGCGTATGTTTGAACCATTTTTTATTTTTTTTTGGTTGAAAATGAGTTTTATAATAATGAATTTATGAAGAATGTGTGGTTAAAAAGTAGAAAAAAGGTTTGAATTTAGATGAAAATATTTTATTGGGAGAATGTGGAGTTGAAAATGAGCTTTTAAATAATAGGGCTCAAACATAGGCTATATTATCCGACCAATTAAAGTAATAGTTACTGTTATGGGCCTACGGAGGGCCGCCGCCTCATTAGTCCACCTTGTCTGCTATGTGTGGAAAAACTGATCTCATGTCGCCACGTGGCAGAATAATCGAATTCACAGCGGATAAACTGATCCCATCATTCCGAGCTGAAAACACTTGCTCTCGCCTGACAGCAGAGCTGAACTCATCCCCAATTCACAGCGGATGCAAAGGCCCGCACTCCGTATCCCCAACGCCTCACAAACCAACCTCACCACACTTCTACGTATATATTTTGTAAAGAGATTTTCCAAAGTCCTTGACTGATTGATGTGACGTGCTGCAGGTCATGAATAGCCGACTCAGCTGATTAACGTCTATAAACGGATGGCCCGTCCAAGATCTGAAGTCACGTGTCCCACCGTCCTACGATTCTCCTCTTCTCTAGTAAAAATATCCCAACACTGTAATGGAGTGGGGGTTCCGATTCTAATCTTTTGCATTCTAGTCATTTTAACTCTAAAAAACCTCACATTGTTTACACACATTCTCAACCACGTCCCAGTTACCACTTCACAGTCAAGCATCACTTTTCGATTGACTGAAATACTAATTTGACTGTCGGAGTGCTCGCGGCCACTTCCACCCCATCGAAAAAGGCCACGAGTGACTAACGGCATGCTCCTTTGTGCAAGGAGGAATATACGCGAAAACTTATTTTGTTGGTCACAAACCATTTTTCGAGGCCAACAGTTACTATTGTATTCTTTAAATATTTCTTTTGTTTGTCGTAAATTGTTTTATTATGAATTTTGAAGATAGTATATGATTTATAACGCGCTAATTTTGCATTACAACAATATTTGACATTTATTGGGTTGCGGTCTTACGCTTCAAAATTACTTGATGCTAACACCTCACCTCACGAAGGAAAATCACCTCAGTACTCGATTATGATTTATGCCTTTTAAAACATTGGTGCTATCCTTACCCTTTTTGTATATTTTTAGCTTAGAACAGTTCGTGGGTATCTTCTATTTTTTTCCGCCTTAAAATGGAAGGAGGTGAAAAGGAAAAAGCACCATTGCAAGTCAAAGATGACGACAAACTAACGAAGAATGAGAAGAAACTGATAATGATGACGGTAGGATAATTAAATATGTTGGGCATGTTTGGCAAATAAGTCAATAGCTTCTAAATAACGGATCCTACACGGATGTTGGTTAAAAATATGTAGGGAGTGGGTCCCATGCAAATTAATATTAAGGAAAAAGGAAGATAAACCATACTTAAGTGATATATTTCAACCCACAAAATTTCATATGCCCATGGCTTATAAGTCGTGGGTTAATGTTTCAAACATGCTCATTGATGATACTAATAAGTTCTTTTCAGTATTAATGATAATGATACAAGTGGCTACTAGATTGTTTATATTTCTTGTAGAAAATTACAAGTGGCTACTAGATTGTTTATATTTCTTGTAGAAAATTACAATTTTACCATGTGAATACTAATTTGAGGAGTTATTATTTTACTAATTGCTACTTCATATATTTATTTTATGTTTGTATGAAAGTTATACGGTTAAATTTATTATTTTATTTCAATACTTCCATATTTTATTTCAAACCTAAGAATTGGAGATGAATTGTTGAAAGCTTAGGAAAATTGCAGTCACATGAAATTTTTCTTTCATCAAGTAAAATCCAAGAGATTCTAGTTCAATCGTCGACATACCATTTATAAAAAGATAGAAAGTACCTCTTGATGGCTCCCAAACATCAGTATACATTTAAGGAAAAAGGAATTTCAAACCTGTTATTTCTTATTGTAAAGGGTAAAAGATGACTTCTTGATAATTCATATACTTGAAATTGAAATTTAGAAAGAAGACTTATAAAGATATGAGGGAGAAAACAAAAATAGGACGACCAAGTCAAAAATGAAGCAACCAAATTTCTCTCACCATATTTTCATGATTCTAAACAGCAAAGACTTTCATCTCAACTTGAAAGCACCGACACACCGTCAACGTTGGTGTATCGGTATCCAATATGTATCGGACGTCACTACATCTCCGACGCGTGGCAGAGGTCCTTGCAACATATCCCTTGCGAAGAAGAATGGAAGAAAACAAAGCTATAAACTGAAGTTTAGTGAAAGAACTCTTCAGGCTTCAATTTCAGTCGATGGCTGAGGAAGAACTGTTTAGGCAGTCATTTCCATCAACGGTTGAGGAAGAACTGAAAACAGTAAGCGTAATTAGTTAGCGGCTGAGGAAGAAGAATAGCAACCCTAATTTGTTGAAGGAGAAATGAAGAGGCATGTTTAGGTCATTTGAGATGACTTCCACGAAAAAGTGAAATTAATTTTATTTTGTAACAAATGAATTACTCTTGCCCTTAATTCAAAAACAAAAGAGGTATTCTAAATCAAAAAAGGAGGCAAATTTTATACCATTTAGATTTATCATTTTACCGCAATTAAAAATCCAGCTAAATCTATTTGTTATTTAACTATTTATATATGATGCAATAAGTATTAAAAAAAAACTTATTACTTCAGACTATTAAATTCAGAAATTTTAAAAATTAAGCCCCTGTTTGAGCCCCATTATCCCAAAATACATTTTTCCTCAAACTCATTTTCTATCACATTCTTCCAATAAAATAATTTATAAGTAAATCCAAGACTTACAATCTAAAAAAAAAAATCACTATTACAAAATTCATTATTTTGTTAAAATGGGGCTCAAACGAGGGTTAAGAAAATAATATTTTAATTAACGTGTCGACAACGTATCTTGTTGGACCTTTTTCAAAAAATCGCATGTCAATGTGTCCAACACGATACTCGTATTAGTTTAAAATCTTTCTTAGCATCTTATTACTATTTGAAATAAGATAATAAAACCGCACCCCCTACCCCTCTCTTTCTACATTGTCAACCTCTTCCTACTAATTTTTGAAAAATGTACGGGGGGAAAAAAAGGTAGACAGAAAGTAACTAAATAGTAAGATTGTCACTTGGGAGATATAGAGAAGACCGCAACAAATTTTATGTACATAGAGAAGAGATAACAAGTTTGAAGAACCATTCAAATTAATAGCAAAAACGAAAGTTGCCTTAACTTTTTCTTTTGCAAACCACCGAATTTAAGTTTGGAAACTATATGCCTTACTTGCCATATGATTTAAAAGTCCCCTAATCAATGATCCAAGAATTAGAGGATGTATGTATGGTTTAGATGGGGTTGTACTGGGGTATTACATGGATAAGTAAAAGTACAGGAAGAAGCAGGTTCCAAAGCACCAAACAGTTTCTGCAGGTGGTCCACGTGTTACCAAGTGAAAGGTAGCTTCTCAAAAGTTTATTTTACTCTATTTATTATGTCCCTCCATCCAAAACTCCTTGATATGCCTTTTATTGTGGTTGTTTGCACCCTTTTTCATCTAAGCAGGCGTTATATATAGCTTACAAAAGTTCTCCCAAATGTCTTTGTTCGTTGAAATAATCACCATTGATTGTCTTTTCACCAAATCCTTTGCCAAGTAACCGAACATGTCCGTTGAAGCTATCTTCATTTGCTCTAAGAGCATAAATTTGGTTCGAGTTGGAGTTTGTTCCCAACATAAAAGTACGCATCTTTCCTCATAATGTACGAGACAATATGCTTCATGTAAAGAACCTAAGCTTAGCAATAATATAACCTTTTTACGCTGTATAAATCTTGATGAAGTCCAACCAAAAATTCAAAAACCAAACACGTTGAAGGCAACTTGACTAACCTTACTGCATCAACTGGTAATTCTGTCTCTACATGCTACTAAGATCTAATTCTCGCCATACAATTTTTAGTGTTGTAGTGAACAAATACTCGAGATATGTTTCCTCTTTTTAAAAAGCCTGAGATATTATCTTGAATTTCTTTGGCTGAAGGAAGGAAAAAGGGTTTTCCAATATAAGTCTATAGAATTAAGTAGCCTAATGCATAACCATTGAATTTCAGCTTCCCATGTTCCAAAGGAAATCAAATTCCTACGATTCTCCAATGGTGCCGACTAAATAGCCTATTTTCCTCTACATTTCAAGAAAAGTTGGGCTTCATTCTAAAAACCTTATTAAGTTTTTATGTAGCACTCTTAAGGGTTAAATTGTTAAAATGAGAGGATAATTTGCAATCATAGTTTAGGTTTCAGGAATTCTAGCATCACAAAATTCTAACATAATGACAAAAAAATAGAAAAAGAAACAATTAATAGAGATAATAGGCAATCAAAGGCTTGAAGAAGAAAAATGTAATAGCTCATATTGCTCGAATACCATGTTCCAACATGGATATCTTGTTAGTTTTATTTTAGAATTTCCGTCTCCCAACTTTTTATGATTCCATATGATTGTGCTATCAAATCCAACACAACACAATTAAGAAAAAATGAAGTCATCATATTTAAACTTTTGGTCTTAGTTTGTTAAGAAGTGGATTGAATTAAAATTTGAAATAGCAGTGATGAAGTGTAAGAGTAAGGGTGAGTTCACCTAACAGGGTACCAAGAATCGGCTTAACAAAAAACCAAAAATAAATCACAATAAAGAGCATAAGAGCAAAGGTGAATAAAAGGCCCTTGGCAATTCATTTGTTCTCTAAGACTTCCAAATTCTTGTGTGACAGGTTATTCCCCCATTGAATCAAGCATTTGGCTTGCAAAAGACGATTTTATACGCATCTAAGGATATTGATTTCATCTAATTCCCAAATGGTGTGTGATGTACGTGGTGGCATGGAGGTCCTTAGTGCTATACTCAATCAAACTAGAACTAGAATACTTATTTCCTTGCAGAAAAGTAATTAGTGCTATGCAAGATTGGCATCATAAACCATAGACCAAGATGTTTATTGGATCAAGCCACCAATATTTGTTGAAGATCCAGCCAAATCGGGGAAATGAATGGTTCGTATGGAGAAATTCATGCAGCTTGCTGCCAAGATTATGAATCATAATCTTTCGTTACTTTTAATGAACTCAAAGCTCTAGAGAAGTTACATGAGAAAGTTGATGGAAAAAATGCCAAGAGAAATTATCATCTCCTATGGACACAACTCAGTGACTTATTAAGGAATGAGAGTATCTCATACTACTAGAAAATTAAGTACTATGCATCTACACCCAACACAATTATGAACATATGAAAAGCATGTGTTGAGATTGTAGTTGAGAGTGCAGGCACCATCAAGAGTCCATAGACATACAGGTGAATAAACATGGTGGAATTTTCAATCAAGGGTATGACTTACAGCAACGACTCTTTTAAGAGGGTTCTGCTGCTTCTTTCATTGCATATTTTGAATCCTGAATTGGACTTACAACAATTATCCTTCTAAGAGGGTTCTATTCTTCTTCATAATATTTTTTCAATCATGGGTTAGACTTAGCAATCACCCTTTAAGAGAGTGGATTATTTTTAGTATTGTATGAACGAGACTGACAAAATGAATGAATGTTTTTGACAGAAAGTATCTCTAAGGGAGGTCGTCTTACCCTCATAAAGTCCACTTTGTCGAATCTTCCTACTTATTTCTTGTCATTGTTTCTCATTTCTATTGCAGTGGCAAAAATATTAGAGAAGATTCAAAGGGAATTTCTTTGGGGCGGACTTGTGGAGGAGAGGAAAATACACTTGGTTAATTGGCGTGTTGTCTGTTCCTCTGTTAGATGCGGTGGCTTCGGATTGATAAGTCTTGTTTTGTTTAATAAGGCCTTGTTAGGTAAGTGATTGTGGCGATTCGGGGTGGAGAGGAAGAGTTTTTGGAGGGGCATTATAGAGACAAAGTATAGTGTTATGGAGGGGGATGGTGTTCAGGTGAGAG
>CAIGRL010028525.1:0-25125 GCA_903798325.1 Fraxinus xanthoxyloides
TGTTTGTTATGATCAAAACATTAAGGAAGAAATTATAGGTCAACAATTTTTCTCTTTTTGAGTATGACAAATAAGATGATTTGTAAGGTAAGATTGAACAATTGAATCTTAAATTTTGCATGTAATCCATATATTTCCCCTATTTTTTAAAAACCAATAGCCATTAATTTTAAGTCATATATTTATCAAGGCAAACATTTTGATCATATCCATCATCACATTCTCATCAAATATATCATCTCATATGTTTTTCCCATTTTATCATAAGCAACAATATATAATATTTAAAATCAAAACACAACCATAAAAAACAATAAAACATATATTTTATTAATTAAATATATTAAGGTCACAAATTTCATATAATTTGTCATAAATTATTAATTGATCACAAATCACAATTTTTGTATATCACAAATTATTTTACAGTTATAATTCAAAAAATTTATAGTTTGTTCATCGGTCACAAATAAAAAATTAAAACATCACAAATTATTTTACGGTCACAATTCAAAAAATTTATATATTGCAATTTGCTCATCGGTCACAAATGAATAATTTAATAAGTTACAAATTATTTTATGGTCACAAATCAAAAATTTGATAGTTCATCAATCAAAAATCACAAATATTATAAGTCACAACTTATCATACAGTCACAAATCTTCATTCAAAATTATGTCACAAATTATTTTACAGTCACACTTCAAGAATTTTATTGGTCATAATTTTTTCATCGGTTACAAATTCACAGATATTATAAGTCATACCTTATTCACAAATTATCAAATTATTGATCACATATTAACAATTTTTAGGTCACACATTATTTTTTTTTTATCACAAATTATCGAGTTTTTTGGTTGAATATTGTTCATCGGTCACAGATTAATGAATTTAATGGTTACAAACAATCAAATAATCTATGACCAACAACAACCACCACATTAAATCCCGACAGTAAAACCATCCGCAGCCAAACATTGCCGCTAGCAACACCACCATCCAAATACCACTAAATAATCAAATTCAAAATTATTACAACCACAGTCATCGCTGCACCACCACAACCACCGCCACATCCGATCGACAACCATAGCAATCGTCTCCACCATCTCATCATCACAACACCACCACCTCATCACCATCGTTGCCGCCACCACCTCACAATCTGAAATAGAAACAAAAACAAAACAACCCCAAAACCGCCACCAACCCAACCCAACACAACCACAAACACCATCACAATACCAAAATCTCTACCAGATTTCTCCACTCCAGCAGAGATGATGCCTCTACACAGTGGCTTCAGCTGAACAGATATAATTAGAAGAGAATGAAATCGCCCTAATCTCCCAAATTTTCTCTTCTGCCGACGACCAAAATACCCAAACCCCTCTCCATATTTTCCGGCAACGATGGCGGGTGCACCACGGGATAGTTGCGCGAGTTTGCAGAAGTCTTGCCACTGCCGTTTCGAAGCCGATATGAACAACAGAGTTCACAATGTTGAGCTACAGGTCATCATCGCCCAACGACCTACTAGAGAGATAGAGTGATCGCGCATGATAGTGCTTGCCGTCGCGAGCTCTGCCGTTGCGCACACTTATCGCCGATGATGGTGAGAAGAGAGAAGAGGAGAGTGACAGTGAGAAGAGAGAGACAAAGAAGAGAGAAGGATGAAGAAAATTAAAATGAAAATGATTAGGGTCTAGGATGAAAAATTGTACAATTAATATCTAATATTTAAAATAAAATATCTCATTTTTGAAAATTGAAACCTTTAATCTAATTTTTGAAATTGAAACTTTAAAAATCTAGTTTTGTATAATTTCCTCATACTGAAAATAATAAACTAAGAAACATGAAGTTCCGTTTAAGCTGCTGATTTTTTTCATAACTGGGACGCCCATCCATGAGTCAGGTGACTTTAATCGGTTTTTCATCCCTTTTCTCCTGGGATTTTTAAACTTTGATTTTCGCTTATGAATCATGTCCACTTGTTCTCTTGTTCATTGTTTGGAGGTACTACAAATTGTTTTCAATTTCATTACTTTATGTTATTTTTTGTCTTCCAACCCGAGAAGGTGGTTTGGTTATTTGTGAATTGTGATTAAGGCATGCTGAAGAAATTCTAGAGAAACATTTGGGTTGCTATCGGCATTAATTCTGTATGCGAGCGGTAGCCATGGGAATTTTAGCCACGTGTCATCTCTCTTTGTGCCTTTAAAAAATCACAATGGGCTTCTGCCCTTCCAAAGCTCTCATCTCTCAAAATCATGGTGTTCGAGCACTGAAACGTGATAAAATGGAATTTGGATATGATAAAAAGTTAAAAATGAAATTTTTATTTATTGTTTGCATTAAGGGAAACATGAATGATAGACAAATAGCAACATGATTCCATCATCCCACCTCTCTTGAGGAATGAGAATTGAGGGGAACAAGTACATCTCCAACCTAAATTTTATGAAAAACATACAAATTTTATGAATGTTGTAATAATGTCAAAAAGTCAGGCCTTTGGACTCAAAGATAGTGTAATGTCCTAAAAAATTTAGCCTTTTGTAAACCTTCCTTTGAGGAAATCCAGTATCATTTCTTGTTTCCTCTGCTTTTTTGGTTTCACTGTCGGAACCCAAAACCACAGCGATTGTTGCATTCTCAAAATTTTCACTGTCCGGAAGCAAACCTGCCCACTAAGCCCAAGTTGCCTGAATCTTTCATTTTATAAAATTGTCTTTTGATTTGCATGGTAATTGTATGTTACCGTCTCTGTTTTTTTATTGAGAAGTGTAAAGAATCCTTTGAAGTTCTTGTCGTTATCTTATTTTATTCTTCAAGTACACACCATTTACGCAGTGATTCACCTAAACTCAAGCAAGTTTTTTTTTCTTTTCTGCTGAGTTTATGATTTCACGCCACATTTATTAATCCATTAAAACCATACTTAAATAAGAAAATTTTCATAAATTTTGGACACATTCTAGATACCATCACCAGCAAGTATTATATTGATCAAATTATTACCTTTTCTATACAATTATTTTCCTTTTTTTTTTTTTTACATTTTAGATGTCTGGATCACATCATTGTACACCAGTACCGAGCATTGGAAGTACTCCAGTACGATCAATTAATAATCCATCGTTGGAAGACTAACCTAGTCAAGCAAACACACAACATGATTTAATAGACTTGTGTGAGGAAAAGGAGAAGAGAAGTGGACAAGGTAAGAGAAGGAAATTAATTTCGGTATTGTGGAATCACTTCAAAAAAAGAGTCATTGAGGGGGAAGAGAAGGCAATTTGTAACTATTGTGATGGAAAATTAGGGGCTAAAAGTAAAAATGGGACAAAACATTTGCATGATCATATGAAAAGATGTCCACGCCGAAATCATAAAGACATTAAGCTATTAATATTGAATCCAGTAAAGGGAGCTTGTGAGAGTTTCATTGGGTACTTATTCCTTTGATCAGGACAATTCTCGGAGGGAACTTGCAAGTATGATAATCTTGCATGAATATCCACTTTCAATGGTTGAACACATTGGACTTAGAAGATTTACGATGCTTTGCAACCATTGTTTAAGAACGGTTCTCGTAACTATAAAAATGATATTTTGAAAATTTATGATTACGAGAAAATTTTGAACTTCACATACTTAATGCTTCATAGTACTTTACAATATAGGCACGTTTTTCCTCAACTAAAGCAACGTGAGTCACAATATAGATGTTTGGCTAGTGATGAAGATTGGAAATTGGCGAAAGAGATATGTGAAAGGTTGGAGGTTTTTTCTGAAGTGACTGAAATATTTTCTTGGACTAAGTACCCAACATCAAATCTTTATTTTTTTAATATTTGTGAGATAAAGTTATCAATTTACAATTGGATGAAATCACCAATGATGGCTTCAAGTATGATTGATACGTTTGAAAAATATTGGAGCGAGATTCGTGGAATTTTGGCAGTAGCTAGTGTGTTGGATCCAAGATTTAAAATGAAGTTGGTTGAATATTATTTTTCAATGATTTATGGAAATGAAGGTTTGGATCTTGAGATTGAAAAGATTAGGGAATTTTGTCACAAACTGCTAAATGAGTACAAAACAAGACATGGATCAAGGGGGAACGTGACTCAATCTTCAAACCAAATCGAGGCAATTTGATTTATTTACTACTAGTACTGATAGTACGAAGTCAAAGCTTGATATTTTTCTGGAAGAGCCTCTATTATCTAGTTTTAATGATTTTGATATATTGGCATGGTGGAAGCAAATTCAACAAAATATCATTATTTGCAAAAAGTTGCAAGATATATTTTAGCTATTCCAGTATACACAGTGGCGTCAGAGTCTGCACACAGTACTAGTGGTCAATTTGTTAGTCCACATAAAAATAGGCTTTATCCAAACACTTTGGAGGATCTGATAAGTGTTAGAGATTGGTTATGGGTTGACATTCATGGTACAAGAAAATACAAATTCCTTCGATTATCATAATTGTGTTTTTTATTATTTCTTTACTGCTAATTAATTTTATTTATAGTTACAACATTCACCACCTTCACTGTACTTTGGATGCTGTAGTACGTAGTTGAGTTACACTGATATTGAAGATGAGGTAAATTGATTTTTCTTTAAATGGACTTGCATATAAATATTTAAATACATCATTTTTTTAAACTAATAATCACTTTTATAGTCATCAATTTTTAAGGAGCCTGATATCTAACATTCTAGAAGAAGATGGCAGCACTTGAAAATCTACAACATGAAATGTTGCATTATGTGATGTTTGTGCGCTATCTTGTAGTCTTCAAATTAAATATTGTATGGGTATTGTAATCATATAACCTTTATTTCATTTTTAAGAGTTTTATATTTATTGTATTATGGAAATGTCATAATCAAATACCTATATTAAAAGCTGAATTAAAAAAAGGGTAATAAACCCCCTTGCCTTAAACGGGTAACGGGTAGCCATCCCTGCCCATTTTTAGTGCTTTTTCAAATCTATGTTACTCAATTCCCCTTTTAGTATAAGCAAAAATGTAGTACATATGAGAATAAGAGTATGGTATATAAGATCAACACTTTAAATCAACTATATAAAATAGAAATATATTCCCCCCTCAATAAGTACAAAATGTCAAATATATACAAGTTAAAATAAGAGAAATATCATCACATTTATAGTAAAATAATACTCAAAACATGAGCGATGAAATGACAAAAAAGTATAATCATTTGAGTATAATTTATATAAATTTTAACAAATTTTTCACATAGAATCATACGAGAACATTTAGTATGAATCCAATTTAGTCACATACTTCAAATTTATCGATAATTCCCAAACCTCTTTGAATATGTGAAAATTTATCAAGTGTTAGGGTTTATTGAGAATATTTATTCACAAATTCTAATACAATATCCCACTTTGAGGTGCCTCTAGTATACCATAGGTGTAATGTCTTAATGTCATTAAGATACCTGAAATTCGTTTTATGACACTAAAGTGTGATTATTGAGTATTGGATTGAAATTTATTACATAATTACACATTAAACAAAATATTGAGTCTACTTGCGATTAAGTAAATGAGAGATCTGATCATATCTCGATATTTTGTTATGTTTATGAAAGTACATTGACCATCTTTGTCAATTTTGATTGATGAGCTCATTAGAGTGTTCATTGGTTTTAACTCTTCTATTTCAAACTTATTGAGCATGTCCATGATATACTTTGTTTGGCTTCATTACTCAGGTAGAGATTGAACACTTTGTACTTCAGAAGATTTTTCTTCATCTAGTTACATATTTGCTTCTTCATCATGTTGATTTTCAACATCTTTAGGATCTTCCTTGTTTTAATTTTGAATTTTACTTGTTCAATCTAACCATATATCATTATCAACACTTTTTTCTTGATTAAGAGAAATAGTTTCATCAATCGGTTAAGCTTGAGTCTCATTATCAATACCTTTTCTCATGAAGAATCATTTCGGTAAAAGAATCAGGGCATCAATTCCTCGATGTGATAAAGCTAAGTACTTCAATTTCTCAATGTGATAATTTTCTGACTGGAAGGAAAAAATCCTCCTAACATTGGGGTACATGGATCTCGACTTGGTGCTCTGTGTGGACGAATCACTTGTCCTTACGGAATCAAGTACACCAGAGGAAAAGACACTATATGAATCGTGGAAAAGATCTAATTTCTTAAACTTGAATCTCATGAAGAGTCGTGTCAGTAAAACTATCAGAGGATCAATCCCTCAATGTTATAAGGTTAACGATTTCATAAAAGCTATTAAAGAGCAATTTATAAGTTTTGACAAAATGTTAGCAAGCACCTTAGTGAAAAGGTTTTTAGGCATAAAGTTTGACAATTCTAAAGGTGTGCGTAAGTACATAAAGGAAACGAGAAATATTGATGCTCGTCTTAAATCACTCGAGGTAGAGATTTTCGACTTACCTTCTTCATTTCATTCTGGAATTTCTCCTACAGAGTACGATCCATTTAAAATATCATATTACACATATAAGAAAAATGGGTTGTGAATGAACTCCTGACAATATGTGTGTAAGAAAAAGAAAGGTTAAAGCATGAGAAGTTGGAAATTGTTCATCTAACAACTCATGATAAAGGAAATGAGAACAAGGACAAATACGGTCCTAAACTGAAGATCAAAATGCCAATGAAGCAAAAAAGCAATAAGATGTATGTTTCTTTTGAGGAAGGACTGGTTCAAATATAAGAAATTGCTCGAAAATAAAGGTACTCTTCTCACATTTGTATGTCATGAATCTCATTTTGTCCATATTCCAAACCATGCAATTCATATTGCCACTATATGCAGGGCTTTTTGGACCTAATGACCAAATGAGTAAAACATTTATTCTAGAAACCGATTGGGATCAACCGTTGAAGGCGTGGGAACCTTTAGATTAATTTTAAAGACTAGATTTCTTTTGGATCTTAAAAATACTTTTTATGTTCCAACTTATTCTTGTAATTTAGTTTCTATTTCAAAACTAGCACCATTAGATTTTAAATTTGTATTCGAACATAGAAGTTTTAATTTATTTTAAAATTCAGTTGTTTCTGGATATGGTGTTTTGGTTGATAATTTATATAAATTTGAACTGTATCTCACTTATAAATGTACCATTTGAGACTTGCACGGTAGTAGTATCAGCAATAAGCATTGTATGGTCAAAGAAAATTCATTTGAATTATGGCACAAGAGATTTGGATATGTCTCCATAAAGAGACTCAAAATATTAGTAAATGATAGATTTTTACCAACTCTTGACTTTATTGATTTTTAGACTTGTATTGACTGTATAAAGAGAAAGTAGACAGACAAGATCACTAAAGGTGCCAAAAAGATTTCAATATTTTTGAGATTATTCATACAAATATTTGTGATCCTTTTTCCACTCCTAGTTTAAATGGTCATAGATATTTTTTCTCATTCATAGATGACCACACAAGATACATGAATCTCTATCTTCTAAATCATAAGAATGAGGCACTAGATGCTTTCAAGATTTATAATGCAGAAGTAGAGAAACAAAAGAAAAGGAAAATAAAAATTGTAAGGTTAGACAAGGGTTAAAAATATTACGGATGGTACACAGACAGGGAAAAATGGCAGGTCCATTTGCAATATTTTTAGTAGAACAAGGATTATGGCGCAATATACGATGCCGACGCACTGAAATAAAACGATGTAGTTGAAAGAAGAAACACAACCTTAATGGGCAGGTTAGAAAAATGATGAGCAAGTCAAGTGTCTCATTACATTTATGGAATGAAGCCTTAAAAATATTTGTATATATGTTAAATAGGGTTCCATCTAAGGCAATTCCTAAAATACCATTTGAAATTTGGAATAGATGGAAACATAATTTGAGACATATACACATCAAGGGTTGTTCAGTTGAAATGAGGATTTATACTTCTCCTATAAAGAAATTGGACCCAAGGACAATTAGTGGATGTTTCATAGGCTAACCAATGAATTCCAAAAGTTATAGAATCTATTGTCCTTCGCACAATAGTCGAAGCTAGAAATACGAAATTTCTAGAGGACCATCATGTGAGTGGGATTGGATTTCCGAGAAATATAGATATTTAGGAAATTAAAGAATCTGTTAGGTCATCTTTCAATCAAGGTATATTGATTCTTTTCGAAAGAAAGAACTCAAGAACAATCGTTATTGCAAGAGAAAAATGAAGTAGAAAATCACCACTCGGTGTAGAACCTATTACTACTCAAAATACATAAAATCAAAATGATGTAGTAGGTATCAAGAGATCATCAAGAATAAGGAAACCAATAATTTTTAGCAATTATGTTGTATATCTTCAAGAGTCCGATATATGTGTTAGATTTGATAATGATCCTAGCTCATTTTCAAAAGCCATTGAAGGAGAAAACTTGAGTTTTTGGTATAATACCATAAAGGAAGAGATGGAATCTATGGCTAAAAATCAAGATTGGGATTTCTTTGAATTGCCAATTGGACACACAACAATAGCTTGTAAATGTGTCTATAAGACCAAAAAAAATGCATCTAGCAATATAGAACGATATAAAGCTAGACTTGTAACCAATAGTTTCACTCAAAAGGAAGGTTGAAACATTTTCTCCTGTTTCGAAGAAAGACTCATTTAGAAGTGTAATGGCTTTAGTAGCTCATTTTGATGTAGAGAAACCTCAGATGGACGTGAAAACAACATTCATGAATAGGATTTTGAAACAAGAGGTATACATGAAACAATCTAAAGGATTTACTAATGATAAAGATAATCACATGGTTTGTAAATTAAGAAAATATATATATGGGCTAAAACAAGCTTCCCGTCAGGGGTATTTGAAATTTCACAATGTTGTAATTTCATACGGTTTTACATAAAATATCGTTGACTAGTGCATATATCTTAAATTCATTGAGAGTAAATACATTTTTCTAGTCCTATATGTAGATAATATTTTAGTTGCAAGCAATGATTTCAGTTTGCTAAATGAACCCGACATTGCATTTGCAGTTAAAGTACTTGACAGATATCAAAGTAATCCGAGTATAAAATATTGGAGAGCGGCAAAGAAAGTGATGATGTACATTTAAGGAATGAAAGACTATAGACTCACATACAAAAATTATGACATTCTTGAAGTTGTTGGATGTACAGATTCAGATTTTGCTGAATGTGTAGACACAAGAAAGTCTACTTCGGGATACATTTTTCTTCTAACTAGAGGAGCTATATCTTGAAGAAGTAGTAAGTAGATTATAATTGCAACATCTACCATAAATGCAAAATTCATTGGTTGTTATGAAGCTAAAATACAGGAATTGTGGTTGAGAAATTTCGTCGAAGGCTTAAGAATTGTCGATACTATAGATAAGCCTTTGAAGGTTTATTGCGATAATCGATTGCAATTTTCTTTTCAAGAAATAACGAAAGTGGAAGTCGAAGCAAATATATCGATATAAAGTATCTTTTTATTAGAGATCATATAAAAAATGAAACAAAAATTGGGTCTATCAAGATAGAACATACGATAGTAGATCCCATGACCAAGAGCTTTCCGGCTAAAGCTTATAAAGCTCATGTTGAGAACATGGGACTCGTGCTCAATCATGATACTCTAGTTCTTGTTTTAAGATTGTTGTTTCTTTATTTGAAACAATTTTATTAGTTCACTTAAGGTTTGTAATGGATATCCATTGTGGGATTAAAGTTTGGACCATAAATGACTTGTAGAAAGTTCATTCATAAAGTAAAGTACTCTTTTAGAAGTAAAAGTACTTGTAATACATAGAAGGAAATGTTTGTTTTTCTATTAAGTGAGTTATTGATTTACTCGCCTTAAAGTTATTGTTGAATATATGACCAAGTGGGAAGATGTAACCGTTTTATGCTCACTTATTAAATTGCAAAGACAATTAGTGAGTTTATTAAATGTCAATAACAACTTCCCATCTATTAAGGGGAATTTATTGTAGGAAGATAACTACATCTTTGATGGATGGATATTGGTAAATTAATTCCAATATTAAGGTGCCAAGGGTCCATAACCAAACTCGTACAAAAATTCCATCAGAATTTTCTCTCTCAAATAAAAGGTCATGTGTGTTTCTTTCCATCAAATAAATATAAGTGGGTATTGGCTAGAAGGCTTGTTAGTAGTGTAACGCTGAGCCCTTGTTTGACACACATTATTTCAAAACTCATTTCTGACCACATATTCTTCAATAAAATTATATTTTCCATCACATCAATAACTTTTTCCCTTACTTTTTAACTACATATTTCTAATCATATCACTATTTAAAATATATTATTTCCCCAATAATCCCCATCAAACACACCCTTAATGTGATAAATAGAAAGTTACACTTTTGCCTATTTTTAAAATATTAAAAATGTGGTCAAAGATAAATTTTTAGTCAACTGACAAAATTGTGAAAGGAAACTGTTCAAAATGACTTCATCTGCAATATTTGGAAAGGTTGGGGGGTTCTGTTGCAGCAAATCAAATGTTCGGGAAAAGTGTGTCAGTGTTTCAAAGATTTAGGACTTTTGCTGCAATTATCCCCAAAAGGGCAAGACATTTGATCCCAATTAATGTGCACAAAGGTTTAGCCTTTAGTCATTGTTTGGCCCCATTTTCGAGAATTTATAAATTTTGGAATAGTGATTGATGAGAGAATTCGTGGTTGAAAAATAATGAAATTTTTTAGATTTGTGTGTAATATTATTTTGTTTGGAGAATGTAGTTAAAATTAAGAAAGAGAATTTTTTGAAAAAATTTAATGGAGACAAGGGCTTAATATACTGCTATTGACAAGGATCATTTGGAAATCTCAAAAGCAAACAGTTAAAAAGACAGCGAATCAATGTTACTGTTTGGCATCATTTGGTCAAATTATCAAAAGCAAGAAGATAAAAATCACACTTTCAATCAAAGCTGACGTTTTACTAAAATCTGAATCACATCAAAGCATGAACTATTTTAAGGCGTGCATACCCGCTGTGAGTCTCAATAGCCTCAATCTGTCGTAGTCCAATCCACAACCAGAGAGTGATCATGTGACCCGGGACGAATGCAGGCCCCATAAACGAGGGGATCCCGAGGATCAAAATCTCCGCCCAGTGCGCATATGGTGCCGCAAACCCAATTGGAGCCGTGTACTCATGATGCACCTTGTGAATCTTCTCGTACCCCCATTTGCAATGCAGAAATCTATGGATCCAATAGTTCAAATAATCCTCCACAACGAAATAAACCCCCAATTGGGCTATAATTTCCCATAAAGAAGGCAATGGCAAACTTGTCCTTATCCCTATCATCTTCATTCGTTAAATAATCCCACATTCAGCATAATCAAAAACAGAAAAATTGATTTATGATTCGATTAAGAAATGGGTACCTTAATAGAGCGATATGACACGAGTTGAAGAGGACCCACAACGAGAAAGAACATGCGCATAACAGATTTGTAACATCGGAAAACATCAGAAACTGAGAGCTTCACTTTGGGTTGGATTTTGTACGACTTGATCGAGTTCACAAAGAAAATTTCTAGGAAGATATAGTAAAGTGGCACAGCAGAGAAAATAACAAAGAGGAAGAGAATGTTGTGGCAGTATAAAAAGTAGTCTGATTTGGCGGCGGAGTAATTGAACCAAATGCTTTCTGCGGTGGTGAGAAATCGGCCAAGGGCGGCCTCCGCCTCTTGAACGGTGGCGTAGGGCAACATTGGCAGTGGTGGAGGAATTTGAGGACGGAATTTTTGTCGGATGTGTGACGGAAAGTTTTGTTTTGTTTTTTTTGTCAGAGTTTGTTAAAATATGCTGGAAATATTTAAAACAAATGAATTAGAATCATATATCATATATGGATAAAGCCTTTGTAAATGGGGTGTTGACAGGGATGAGATGACAGGTTGTAATTGACGGTATTAAATTTTTGTTCAATTGTTAGTCACAGTTCGTCAAGTATGAACCTGACAAAATGTTTGGTAAATTTTCTGACAGTGTAGCACAACTCATGATATATATGCCAGCAAAGCACCCTAAACAATTGTTCTAATACATTCAATCTTGTCATGACTAGTTAAGGTTAGAATTCAAGAAGGTCAATAGAAATGATTGAAGCAAATTCTTTCAATTGAGTCCAATGATGGAGTCTTGATGCACGAATCTTACGACAAGGGAATCAACGGTTGATTGTGAATGTGGATGTAGATGGTCGAAGTAGATTCTTTCGATTGAGTCTTAGTGGTGAAGTCTCGAGGCACAACTCATACAACAAGAGAATTAATGGTTGATCGCGGTTCATCTTTCACAACGGTAGTTCAGATGCACCATTAAGAAAGAAATAATATTTTTTTATGGAGAAACTATAAATATAAACATTCAATCATACATTTATAGTGTTTCATTCCCTTTAAATTTTAAAATGATTCAAACTCTCTATGGTATAGAACGCTTGACCTACCAGTTTGTAACTTTGCTCATAATATATAATAATCCAACTTTAAATATATAGTTCATTTCGATATGTCATATGCACAAAATATTTTGGACATTAGTAATGGTAGAATTTACTAACGTACACCACACAATATTATATTGTAAAAAGAATAAGAAACGTTAAAAAATTGTGTTATTAGGTTCTAACGTACACCACACAATATTGTAACATTAAAATGTATCACAATTTCATTAAACAATGAATCAGGGAGCTTATTATCACATGGACATGCGACGATTTATGACACTGATTGACCATCCATTTATGAAACCTTATTGTCTGATAATGTTTTGTTAACATTTATAGTTTTTTTAAGATTTTCTTTAAAACACATATAAAAAGTTTTTATAAATAGTTTAAGTTAAGAATAAATAAAAATGAACAGTAGATAGGAAAGTTATAAGCATTAGGCAAACGTGGTCTTAATAAATGAGAAGAGAAATAGAAAATACAAAAGAAAAGAAAGTCAAAACTACGTACAACTATAATTAATAAATGAGTACGCAGGAGTCATACTTTAACGGCTTTTCAAGTAAACCCCACAAAATCAACCAACTACCAGTCGCTGCGAGAGCAAGCTACTTCCCTTGCACTTCATTCTCCACCGACCGACACACGAGTCACGACCATAATTTCTGTGGTTAATCCTTGTATGTATGTATGTCAAATAAGAATTTGAGAAGGATTCCGGTGAGCAGGAGATCAAACACCGGCAACGGAGTACCCAAACTATCGCCATCACAGTCTCCGGCGACCCGCCGGAGAAGTAGAGCTGTTGTCGGTGGCCAGTTGTGGAAGCCACCGAAGGATGTTAAAATCTTACAGAGGTGCAAGTCGGAGACTGCGTTGCCGGAAGTCAGGACTGGTCCGGGCGGATATGGTAGTCGGAGCGATAAATCGGTGGTGGTGGAGGATGTGCTTTACCGACGGCGGACATGTATTGATATATTCTCAGCGCCGGAGATTCTGGTGCCTCGATCTCCTCATATTTGTCCCGAGGTAATTGGAATAAAAATTTAAATTATCAATATTATGAGTTGATTTCTCGAATTTGATTGGTTAATTGAATTGAGTTACTAGTTCTGGTAATTTGGTTTCGAACAGTAAACTTTCTTTTCTCGTTGATTAAAATTGACCGGAGGGACTATGCCCCGCCCGGTCTCTCCGCCTCTGTATGAAACTTTCTTTGTGTAACTACTAGTTTTTAGAATTTTACCAAAAAATAAAAAATAAAATAATTCATTTGATCCTAATAACTGCATTAATAGCGAGGGTAGAAAAGTTTGTAGATTTAGCATTAGGCAACATAAATCACATGTACTCATAGGTTATTTAGGGATTTACTTTAGGCGGCGCAATATTAAAGGCACTTGAGGGTAAGTACAATCTCTTTTTCCATCACTCTCTGATCCTCAACAGCCTAAACAAAGAGTACTTTCCGTATAGTTCATGTGTAAAACATTGCCCTATCTATTCATAGGAAAGAAAATAAGCAGTATGAAATTTATAATCTAGGAGGGTAGAGCTCCTCGGTCTAAAGAGACTCGCCCCTTATGATCTATAATTGCTTTGTAATTGGATAATTTGGTTCAATTCAAATTAATAAACCTCGAATATTTATAAAACTAATGGTTTGTGTTGCGTTTTTAAGATCTCTAGTATGAGTCGTAGTTTTAAAACCCCAGTGTACGACAAAGGCATATTCTCACGTTCTGGATTGGATGCTTTGACATTCTATTGAAAATTTTTAAAATTGTGGAATTATGTGTAACAAATTTGATGTGTAGGGGTACAACAAAGATGCCAAGGTAGTGGTGAATGTAACTGTTGAAGGAAGTCCTGGACCAGTTCGAACAATGCTCAAATTAGGATCCAGCGTGGAGGAGACAATAAAGGTTGCAGTTAAAAAGTACAAAGAAGAAGGCCGCAGTCCCCATCTAGATAAAGCTGCTGCTTCAACATTTGAATTGCACCACTCATACTTTAGTCTTCAAAGTGAGTTCTAAATCTCAATTTTTTTTCCTTAATTAATTTCTTGTTATCTTGTGCGAAAAATGCTGATGAATCTTATGTCTGACATATAAGGATTAAAGGAAGTTCTTACGAGAAAATTGCTAGCGCTGCTGTTTGGTATACAAAAAGGTGGCTAGCTTAAAATTTTCAACTGTAACTAATGGGAAAATCATCTATGTTGGAGAACAAGTATGGCTAAATGGTCATCCAAATGTTTTGCCCCTGTTGACATAGCCAATGGTCATTGACTCAGGGGCAATCTATTAGTATAAAGCCAGCCTACGAAAATATGCTTCGCCTGTCCCAACTCTACATTATTCTTTGACAAATTGGTGATGCAATAAAAACGCTTCTAGTTGGAGCTGCCTCTTCATAAGATATTCTACACTGAGATTATGCAATTATACCACTTGATACATTGATAACAGTCCTTGATTGATGTGGCTGATATCAATCGAGTGTTACAACTATGTATTTCAAAATGCGTACTAAAGTATTTGTTGTTATGGGTTATTGATAAAAATGGACTTGATTGCGTAGGAATACGTGGGGCTTCTGTATGAAGTGTATAAATGTCTTTTTAGTATGCTTTCTCATTAGTTGACTTAAATGTGATAATGACCATTACCTACAAGTTTACTTTTCCTGTTCTTCTATGACCATCACCAATAGATTATTGGAATCTAATTTATACAATACCATATAATGGGCAAGCCACGAAGTCTAATTTTGTGTCTACTTGTGGTGCATACACCCCCGCTACCCCCTCCCAGTTTTCCCCCACTGGAGAGGTCTCGTGTGAAAAATGGAGCTTCTGGGGAGGGGAGAGTAGACGGTACTGGTGGGGGGATAGATTGTAGGTGGGAATAGGGTGAAGGTGGAAGAAGGTGAGGTTTCAAAGAAGAAGATTAGGTTATTACTAACTTTTACTTCAGATAACGCCATTTCAAACGAAAAATTAGTGACTCGTTTCATGGTAAGTCCACTTTTGAACAACTCACCTATTTTACTGCTGGATTATTATTTGTATTGTATTATAATTTCTTCAAACACTTGTATAGGCTTGAGCAAATCAGATGTGATCGGGGAGGTTGGCAGTAGAAATTTTTATCTTCGGAAGTGTAGCAGTGACAATAGAGCAGAGAACATTTCAACCTCTTCAAAAAATACAGACACTGCATCGACAAATTCAAACAATGATTTGGTTGTCTCGCCTTCATTTGCTGGTTTGATTGATCAGAAGATGAAGAAAATCATAAGGAAAGCACAAAAACTATGGAATTTTTTGGGCTGCTTGCAATGCACTAGATAATTTGTGCTACAATTTTCTCAGAGTAACATAATATTATATTGTTGCCAGGTCTGGGGAAATTTGCAGCAGTTGGTTAATGGTGAAGTTGATATTGAGCATACTCAAAACTGTTGGACAGAAATTAGAGGGGATCTCCTAGGCTGGGGGGTGCTTTTATGAATTCACAAATGCTGGGATTTGGGCCAAGATGAGTAAGCAAAATGGAAGAATGCAAACTTGATGGAAATTGAAAAAAAACATGTAAAGTACTACCTTGTAGACTTGTGAGAAAAGTTAGAAATATCGACTCTCCGACCATTTCTGAGACCAAATTGTTAAAATATGTTAGACATTTGAAAGTTCTTGTGGAGGAACTAATGCACGAAGTCTTGTCAAGGTATGGTAAGACAACATCCTTGGAAGAGAATTTTGAACAAGAGATTACTAGTGAAGAAAATGTTAATCAACTTTTAAGCAATCAAACAACTAAGGTTGATTTATTCGATTGAGACTTTTAATGACTTTTTGGAATTTAAAAGTTTAGGGGGTATTCAATGTAGACTTTTGAAAACTCTCTAAAAGTATCAATGTATTCAATTGAGACTTTTGTAAAGTTTTAAAAAGTTCTAAAAGTTATGTTATATTCTATTAAAACTTTTTAGACGTCTCTTTAAATCTTAGGGTATTCAAATTTTAATAACTTTTATAAAAGTCTACATAGTACTAACTTTTAAGCAGAAAACACTAAAATAAAATCTCAAAATTTATCTATCATTAAATACAAGATTCTGAGACTTAAAATAATAATAATAATAATAATAATCTATAATATGTATTTTTTTTTTCATTATCTATCTTTCTTTTTCCATTCTACGAATATTAGAGTTATGATTAAAATTTATTTTTTTTCTATTAATTATATTAGTTTCTATTTTTCTTTTTCTCTCTCTTATTGTTTATTTGTTTTTTCAAGGAAAAAAATTAAATTGTTCTTATAACTTTTTTTTCCTTTTTCATTTATTTTTTGTGAAAAAATATTTATTTTTAGTTAAACTATAAATTTTTATAGAATAAGATTAAATTTATATATTTTTATTTATTCTATAAGTGTATATTATGTTAATAATATTGAATATTAGATTTATTTTTATATGTATAATTATTATTTATTTAATTAAGGTTTTAAATTTTTATTCTTTTTAAAATATGTTTTTTTATTATCTGGGGAGACGAAGGGAAGGAGAATTGTAGGAACCATCACCTCATATATGATAATTTCACATTATTGCATTAGATCCACATGAATTCTATTTCAAATGAAAGTCTTCAAAAATCATTTGAATTCTATAAAAGTTCTAAATTGAAAGTTTATAGAAGTTTATAAAGAAATTCCACTAATTCCATACAAATTTATAAAAAAAATATTTAAAAAATCACGAAATCCACAAAAATAATCACATAAAAAAATCCATTAAAGTTTTTAAAAGTCTCAATTGAATACACCAGACCAAATTGCATACATAAGGATATGACTAGTACGAGATTAGATAATTGTGTAACAAATGAAAAAGTAAAACCTTTGTCCAATTCAACAAGGATCGAATCAGTTACAAATCTACAATATTAAGGTAGGGACTAATAATTTTGTCCCAACTGCACAGTAACGTGAGCGTTGCATTTTACATAGATATAGAGAAGACTTAAAATATATCAGATATGCATTCAGATTAATAAAGATTCATGTTACAGAGGACAAATATTGAGGATGGTGGCTGTAATTTGCTCTGAATCTTTTCCAATTCAATAGTCGAGCAGGGTTTAAAAAAGACCCGACCAAAACGACCGATCCGACCCAATTTTACACCACTCAAAATTGGTTTTGAATGGAGTTTCAGTAACAAAAAGGTACGCGTATCTGTGCAAGATTCCAGTGAGTAACAGCTGATTACTCCCCTCTTCTCCCTGACCGAGATTAGGGGTTTTTGGCCTTTTCTCCGATCCTTTCCTTGCAATTTAATCAACACGAAGCACCAGGGAGATCGACCTGGCGCTTACGTCTTAATCACCCATTCTTCTATCTTGAGGCTAATATTGATAAAGCAGAATATTTGACAAAAACGGAATGGGAGATGTGTGGGCATGGCTGCTTTTCTTCTTCACGCTTATTGCTTTGGTCGTTATACTTGTTTACCAGGCTAGTCCCACCTTAATTATATTATTTACGCTATTATTGGATATATAATGATAAACCCTGACATGAATTTTTGGATTGTGCTTTAAATTTTGCATATTTATGTTAGATTATTCAATGCTTCCATGTTTGATTTTGGTTTTGATTGTACTAGATACAATACAAAATGGAAAGCGACGTTGTTTAGAAAAAGTTATTTTTATTGATTAAAGTCTTAAGAGTTACTGAATAATATGCTTAAGATTGCCTTTGCCAGTTGGACTAAAAGGTTTTTCTTTTTAATGTTATCTGCTTATGAATGTGAATTTTGTGAGGGCCAATGGTTTTGTAATGCTCCTTGAAAGAAAGGACGGTTTTTTAATCAAATGAAGTTGAGTTTTCTTTTAGCACAATTGGTGGTCCGATGGCTATTTCCTTGCTGCAGGGGAGTAATTCATCCTACATCTAAATTTTGTTAAGATTGACATGAACACGGGCCAGTACACTTGTTTCTTCATGGAATTTTCTCTCAGTAGAGTTTGTGAAAATTAAGTGCGCAAATGTGGCTGTATGAGGGTTTATCTAGAGTTGAAAATCTTGAACCATGTGAGCTTCAAATCCATTTCCATGAAGTTCTGACTTACACGAGTTTTTGCATGATTGAATCTGAATGAGTTTCAAATTTTAAATCTATTGAAGGTTGCATTTATGGTGTCGAATGAGTCCAAATAACTCGTTCAACTTGCATTATTTTGTAGTTCATTCCAATTCGCGAGGTACAGTTTGATACCACCAATTGTAGTTTTGGTAATCTATACCTTGGAATTGAAATTTGTTTAAAATACAAGTCTGTGCTTTAACTTATTCCTGTTCCTTTTAAAAATAACTCATTGCAAATTATAGATTTCATATTCGAGTATTATATCTTGGTTCGAGATCACAATTTGCTGTTCTACTTCGTAAATTCAAATCCTTCAATTAAACCCTAGAGTTAACTTGACTGGTCCTTCACTTGTCTGTGGATGTGTTAATTATATTTTAATGCCATTTAATCTGAACGGTGTATTATTTCATTATTCACGTTCGATTGGAGCACAAAATTAAATTTTCCTTATACTGTTGACATTTTTTTATAACCTTCGAACTTGGCCAGAAACTAAAATATCTGAACATTTCCAAGTATGTTGCAGCATCAGAGTTTATGGAGAGAAGAGGACAAGGGATTTAGTCTTTGTACATATACAGAAATACCAGAAATTAGCTATTTAATTTTTAAGTTTGTCTTGTACCATAGTGCTTAGGGTTGTCAGGTGTCGACTAAAATATACTGAGTTGTTTCCATGTCAAGCAAATGAGTTTGATACATGGAATCTGACTATTAATATGCTGTGCAGCTCATGTGCTTGGCAGATCTAGAGTTTGATTATATCAACCCTTATGACTCTGCATCTCGAATAAACAAAGTGATTTTACCAGAGTTCATCACACAAGGGGTTCTCTGCTTTCTCTTCCTTGTGACTGGGCACTGGATTATGTCACTTCTCGGTGTTCCATACCTGTACTACAATGTGAGCTTGTAAGTTCTTGTCAACTTCTCGTTGAAACTTAAATTGAATTAACAGTGTATTGTTTTCCATATACCTTGTTGCTCTCTCTATATGCCTTTCAGCTTCTTACGTGTTGCACAGTGACAGAGCTGGATCAAGCTTCCTTCTTAACAATTGTTTTACCCTTTCCTTTTTTTAAATTCCATTTAATTTTGACATATGTTAAGAATTCGTTCAAATTCCAAAAAAAATATTTGGTATCATTCAGTTTTGAATATATAGTTCTTGATTGACATATGTATTTACTTATGCTATATTTGGAAATCATTCGGATTTTTCACATAATTGTTGATTTCTGGTCTGGAGTATGAAAGTTCTAGAGCAGGTAAGAAAATAGATGCATTTGAGGACTCGTAAAATTTGGGTTTTGATCATGCTAAAAGGTTTTGCTGCAATTTAGATATATATTTATGCGAGTGAATGATCTGCAACGAAAACCCTTTTTTTATCTTAATTTGTCCGAACTGGTGTGAATCTCAATGATTGGAAAATTATTTAAGTTGCAAATCAAATCCATGGTAAGTTCAATGGGTCTAACCTGCTGCCTACATATAGCTATTGGTTCATGGTACAATTGGATTGTTGGTTTATAATCTACCAGTGGAATAGAACTAAAGAGCAGATAAAACGACAATATAATAAAAAAAGGGGAAAAGCAGACGATGTTTGATCTTGAAAATCAGTCAAGGACACCCAATCAGCTATACAGGTAGTATAGATAATCTATGGATTATGCTAGTTGATGTTGATATTATATCAGATTAATCTGAATGTTGGCTTTATCATTTGTTCGTTATTTAGTTAGATAAACTATTTTTTATGACAGTTCTAGATAACAAATCGCTGAATCGTGATTTTATTTAATTAGGTATATGCGAAGACAGCACCTTGTAGATGTAACTGAGATATTTAACTTGCTCAATTGGGAAAAGAAGCAGCGCCTTTTCAAACTGGGCTACTTGATACTTCTCCTCTTCATGTCCTTGTTTTGGTGAGTGAAAATCTGCAACCTCTTTGATTATGACAATTAGAGTTTACCTCATCTTTCAAACTGTCCAAATCACCATTTTCTTTGGTGTAGGATGATTTACAACGCACTGGAAGACGATGAGCATTCACTATAGATTGAGTCATTGGCAAAATACAACCCCGTCGAATGCTGTAATGTATTGAAGAATAGCAGCATCAGCTGGCTTGTTCTAGCACATTTTTCTCTTTGTGATGATTGTAAAACTTTCATTTATTATAGTAAGATCTTAAATTATTTGGATGATTTTGCATTCACAAGGTTTCCATTTGTATTGATCTTAGAGACCCAGTTTTTCTCCATTACAAGTTTGGATTCAGCATTTGTATCAAAAACAGCTATGATGCAACGCCCTATAACCTGGTTTTCTTCTCTGTTCTTTCATCTTGTTTTTATTTTGTTTTGATGTCAACGTATTTGTATGAATTTTGAGAAGGAACTTTATACGGTGATGTAGTTCACAGTAAGTGACCATTTTTGTTAAAGAGTTTAGAGGTGACTGCTACTTGATGTATTGCACGAATGATATTGCAGCCCCTTTTTTTCAAATCTCTCTCTCTCACACACACACGTGTGTACTGTTAAATGTGTTCATATGAGAAATGCACAAACTTATCTCCAAATTAGCAAAAAACATACGTTCCCATTTCCAAACGCCACAATCCCAATCCCAAACCCTAACCCCCAAATCCATTTTCATTTCTCATGTAAAATGGGTCTCCTGTAGAAAAGATTAAGTTTAGCAATCAAGAACCTAAAATCGGATTGCAATCTTTGTTGTGATTCGATTTTCCCCAAACCCGTAATCGGCACACTTCTGCAAACAGCAAGTTTGAATGATGAGGCTCTATGGTTACTTTGATTTTGTGGTTGTTCTTGTTAATGCTTTTGTATTATAATCGACATCTATATTCTCCTGATTTTTTATTTGTGTATGTTAAGAAAAATGGGTTGTCGGTTTGTGTATTTGAATTTTCAAGTCAGAATTCGTGTTATAATGCTTTGGCAATATAGAAGCTTGTAATCCTTTGCTGGTGTTGATTTAATTTTGTAAAATACGTTGCAGTTTGTTGAACTAATTTATCCATTCTAACCATAGTTATAAAAGCTGTCCCGGCCCCGGTGGGTCGGGCCGGAAAATCGGCTGCCTGGAGCCTTGATCGGGTCGGGTAGATTAAATTGATAATAATGCACTTGACTCGGTCAAAATTAGGCTTTGACCAAGTTAACCGGTGATTGACCGGCCCGATTGACCGGTTTGATTGAATTTTTGAAATTCTTTTACAAAAATTTTTGGTCCAAGGGAATTGAACTTTGGACCTATAAGAAAAACAAAAAGTTTCTCACCACTTGAACCAAGTACTTTAGTATTACTAATGTACAATAACTTAATTTTAACTAACGAATAATTTATAGCTTTTATAAAAATATTTTTTTAAAAAAACTTTGGTCCAACATTAAACTTTATTTTATAGACCTAAATAATTAGTGAAAAATAAATTAAAATTTTTAATTTTGCTCCTAAAAAATTTTATACTTTATATTTTCTAAAAAAATTGCCCCTAAAAAATTTTTAATTATGCGCCTAATAAATGGTAGAAACAATGATTTTTGATGCGGTTGTTTATGGTTTTCTCCTTACCTTTAAAACTGACCTCCCTTCAAGTGTAATAGGTGAAATGCCCAGGTGAATGAACCCCTGATTTGGAGGCTTATTAACTGAATCATTAGAAATTGAAGTACTTGAATTAAGATTATAAGCGTGAGACTGGTAGATTGATTGAAGATTACAAAACAGTAGGTCTACCAGGTTCCAAGATGAATGGATTGTTGAATTCTCAGGGATTAAAATCCTGAGTCTAGATTTTAAAATTTCCTCCATAAAGAGAACTGCTGGGTGTATTTGGTTATCATCAATGGTTAATTGTTCATGTATACTTTAGAGGTGTGGCTGTTTTGTTATTAACACTTCCTTTGGTGTTTGAATGGATTATGTATGGATTCTTTAATTTCGAAAATATTCTTTATGTATTAATAGTTGCTTTGGTGCTTGAATGACTGAGGATAGCAGTGCTATGATTTTCTGTTATCTATTTCACCCCTTAAAAAAGTTCGTTTTACTATGCAATAGGTGATCAAATGATGGCTTCTTGCTGAAGTTGAGTTTGAGAAGTGAATGAATCTTCTCACACTTTGTTTTCTTTGTGACAGCTTAAGGATACAATACATCATGGTGAATGCCATTAGAGGATTGTACATTTCATGGTAAATTACTATTTGGCAACGAAGTTATTTAATGTGCTAATTTTCCAACTATTGTGGCATTTGATTGTCATTTTGTGTGACCTGTTCCGCCACCAAAAAATAAAAATAAAAGAGGGAAACGTAAAAATAGCGACTCCCACAAAACCTTCTTCATTCTTTCTACTGGGAAGACATGTCAATGTCAATGCATCACGTCCAAAATGATTCTCGACTCCACTGCCCTTCCTTTTTAAAAGCGGGTGTGGATTAGCTGCACCACATGTGATATATATGAATGCTATGTTGAGCCTCTGTTTTTCCCTTAACTTCTGCAATGTACTTGAAATCAAAATAAGGTGAATCATGTAACAGATTTTGAAACAAGACAGTCTTCAAATGTATTTTACTAATTAATCTTGTTTTCTGGATTTTGTACCAGCATAACTGTGTTTGTTGAATCTGATTGATTAAGTACTCACTTTCATCAGTCTAACCACGTTAAGTAAGAAATTCATGATATTACAAAGCATCCACTTCATGCTTTCTGTCAATGGCCATCATCTAATAGGGATTTGCTTTATCTTTCTTATACAATTCATCATCAACATGAATGCTGCACTGCCTCAGGCAGATAAGTTCATCATTCAAATATTGGATGACAACCATCTTTTTGCGCGATCAGACATGGCTGGGATGATACGAAGCGCCATTGCATCATTCAGAGAGCAAAATACCTATGAGAAGCCTTCTTAATGTGTAAGGATCATTGCTGCATTCATACCGTAATGATGCCATGCTTTTTAAGTATGTACAATCTTATTTGTTTGTTTGGACCTAAACTTTATGAACTAAACCTACATTAATGCAGAAAGTATTGCTATTTCTACTCCAATTTTTAAGTGCAGGTCTTGAAACAAAATTTGAACTTCACGGGTTTGGTGTGCTGTGCTTTTGTTTTGCTATTTCATAGAGTGCTGATGGATCTTAATATAAGCTTAATTATGACTTATTTGATTCGACTTTTTGGTGGCATCAGACACCACTAAGTTTCACGGATCGCAGGTTTGTAAGCAACATCATTTTGCTGCTACTTTCTTCTTGCTTCACCTCGTCCGTCTCCCTCCAGTTCTTTTAAAAATCCCAAGAAGGCCATAACACCATCCAGATTCTCTGCAGATTGTCCATCCCATTTCACAAGAACAACACAAAATATAATGTTGAAGATTGAAAATACGAATATTCAAGTACACAAATATGCACCATATGATGACTCTGAGAAGGTGAAAATATGAACAAAGTTGACGCACACTGTATGATATATGAGTTGACAAACAATTTTCATGAGAAATTAAAGTTAATACTAAGTTCAGATAGAAGGGAATGCCTATTTATATACAATTTTATTGGATTCAATGTGTAAAAGAATTTTTTCGGGAACTGGATAGAATTGTTATATTCTTAAGGATAATTATGTGTCGTGTCCTATATTTTATGACATTCAACCAATCTAATTGTTGTTTTATTTTAAACAAAAATACTCTAAAAAATACAATGTTATCAACAATACCGGCCCGGCAAGTTCGACCAGGAACGGACCCTGTAATCGGGCCAGGAATTGGGCCAATCACATGTTATTAACTGAATAATATAACCGCTTAAAAACCTGCGAAACTGGCCGGTTTAAGAAACTCGATTTTAATTCAAACAGAGCAAATTAATAAAAATGAATTTATATTTACTTTGAATTGGTATGAAAATTTTAAAAATTATTTTATTATTTGTGAGTGTATTCAATAAAAGAAAATTTACAAAAAATAATAAATTATTTGTTCAACATGAAATTACAAGGTATCTTAATTGAATTAATTATTTGTTCAGGAAAATGTAAATTTGAAAGAGAGGGCCTCAGAATTGCAGAATAACAGCAAGGCCTCAAAGGCCATTCAGTCCCGAAAGATGGTATTTATACAGATTTCATCACAGGCCACAACGATTTTCAATATTAAAAAAAAAATAAAGCATAATTTTTTGTTGAAAAATTAAAGAAAATTGATAATTTTTAAGAAAAACTCGAAATTTTGCGTTTTCGTCGCAGCACAACTTATTCCGACTACAACACAAAATCTACTCATAAATCCAAAGAAATACAAAACAAATCGAATAATTAATCAATAAATTTTAAGAAAAAATAATGAATGTAATTCTCAT
>CAIGRL010028600.1:0-10215 GCA_903798325.1 Fraxinus xanthoxyloides
TTTTTTTTTTTTTTTGTGACATATATATATATATTTGACTTTTATTATATTCGCGTGTACTTTGTGGACTTCTGTGAATTTTGCCGGAGGTGAGATTACGAAGCAGATTCCGATTGGTTCCGACGGGTGAGGTTTTGAGAAGAAAGGTTAACTAGAAAGATGGTGAATTCAATGGTGGACAGAGCAACGAGCAACATGCTGATCGGTCCTGATTGGGCTATGAATATTGAGATTTGTGATATTTGCAATCGCGATCCGGTGTAATTTTGTCAACTTCTCTTTTTCTTACACTTGATTTATTTATCCGAAATAAAAATAGAAATGTTGAGTACGAGTTTATAATCTTAATCGAAATTCATTCATTGATTTGTTCTGGAATTTTCGGGTGTGCGAGTTTTCTTCAGTTGATCATGGCTTTCTCTTATTATCTTCATGAAATAGCACAGAAAAATAATTTGTTTGAATACTAGGAATTTCGAAAGTCTTGTTAGAGTGTGGATTTATGGTTTTAACAGCTTTCTTGCTTATGAGTATGATTTATGAGCAGCATTAGATGACTGTTTTTAGGTTAAAGTCACTCGATATAAGCTTTAAAAAATAGTAAAGTTACTAATGGTTTTTTTTTTGGTAAAATAGGTTACCTTATTGTCAAATTAAATAACTTAAATTATTATATTTGACCAATAAAAATATTTTTTTGTTAAAACTTATTTACTTAGAAGTAAACCAATAAGCTTAGCCAAACATCCAAATTAGTAATGCTGATATTCTTGATCTTCTGCTTCTGTTTTGTTTTGTTTCGTGTAAATTTGATTTAATCACGTGTTTTCTTATTCTTGTTGATTCACTGCCTATACAGTTTTCACGTCTATGTTCACATGATACGTACCTGTAGGTGACCATTCTTGATGATAGGTTAGTGGACTAGTAATAGGAAGTAGAACTCAGTGACGCAAATCCACTCCTAAATTTCAAAATTTTCACCTGCGAAGTCCAAAATCAATGATAAAAACAGTATTAATTATATTGAAAAGTTAAAAGTATTAATATAAACACACGATATATGAACATATGATTTTGAAGGATTACTGGTCATGATCCCCCAAGTGTTTCTGTCCTACGTTTTTGAAAGCATACATGTTGGTGTGTTCCGTGTCCCATGTTCGTATCTGTACTTCATAGTTTATGAGTATAAAAAACATAGTAAAATAAAAGAAAATGAGATGAAGGGAATAGAAATACTATTTTCTTGGAATCCTGTTTTGTGGTGTTGCTTTTTGTATGTAAATGTGATTTCACTGCAGGGCTGCTATAGTTTATGTTCATTTGGATGTATCAATTTCGATAATTTAAAAAAAGATGAAGAGTACAGCTGTGATATTTGCTTAAGCAGTGCTTTGAATATGACCAAATTGAGTTGTTAGATTTGAATTCCTTTATTTCCAGCCCATTTTATTCAAGAATTCTGTGTTTCTTCATGTTAATGTTGATATTAGGATTCGCTTCACTAGTCTATAATTGCTGAAATCTATCTTTTGAATTTTTGGTTATTGTTATCAGTCAAGCAAAAGATGCTGTAAAACGTATAAAGAAGCGTTTAGGCAGCAAAAATCCAAAAACCCAGCTTCTTGCCCTGACAGTAAGTTGAATTATGTTCTGAATTTTTACGTACTTCCATAAATAAAAAATGTTTAGTATCTTCTTATCAAAAAATAGTAAAGATTTCTTTGATGGAAAGACAAAAATGGCAAGTAGGTGCTTAACAAAAGCTGGAAAATGAATTAGAAAAGCTAATATCTTTTATCATATTACTTTGATGGAAAGACAGAATTGGAATAACGGTGCTTAACAAAAATTGGAATAATAGAATTAGGTTCCAGGGTTGCTTGAATTAGAATTCTTCAAAATATTTCCACCGTTGCCTCTAAAACTACTGTTGTCTCAAGTTGTAATGTATATCATGCTTTTTTTCTAGCTTTTGGAGACAATTGTAAAGAATTGTATGGATATTGTCCATATGCTTGTTGCTGAGAAAGGTGTGCTTCCTGCAATGGTGAAAATTGTCAAAAAGAAGGTAATTGGTTGCACATATTGCTGCACGCTTTTGTTTTTCATTTTTGTTTTGGGTATAGATAGTGAGAGATGCCACCTTCTCTTATTGCAGCCTGATTTTCATGTTAAAGAGAAGATACTAACTCTAATAGATACTTGGCAAGAAGCTTTTGGAGGAGTTGGGGCCAGATATCCTCAATACTTTTCAGCATATCAAGATTTATTGGTATTTTTTTAAGGATGTTTGATGTTTCAGTCCTGAATATTCTTCCCCCTGGACAATGTGGATATTGTTGCTTCCATTCTCTTGCTGTCAAATTATGCTTTCTTGCTATTTATTTTTAATATTAAAATATCTGTATTTTATTGCATAATATATCAGCGTATCGGAGCAGTATTCCCTCAGAGAACTGAGAGGTCAACACCTGTAATCACGCCTCCGCAAACACATCCTCTAACATCTTATCCGCAAAATCTTCAAAGTCCAGAATCTAAACTTGACGAAGCCGAGTCTACTGCTCAAGCTGAATTTCCAACATTGAGGTACATTATCTTGACCATCGGTGTTGTCAAAGGAAGACAAGTCCGAGAGTTTGTCCATTTTAGCAGATTCTGTGCCCCTCTCTCTCTCTCTCTCTCGCCTGAATTATTCGATATGTGTCATTTTACTGGACACGGTGACTTGAAAACTCAGTCCCTAAGAATAATGGCTTCCTTTTCAATTATGCTTTATTTATTTATTTATTTTTGTAGACTTCACATAATGGAAAAGCATGCAAAACATATGGATAACAGATCAATCGATTGATTAATTCCACGATACTTTAATAGCTGTTCATGTATCAATTTTGATTAGCTAGTTTTTATTACTAGGCTATTGTATTTTGGAGAGCTGTGCAATGTGAAGAAAACTCTGTTCAAAATTATTTAGTTAATTTGGTTAATGGGTGCTGGAGTGGTTTTTCCTTTACCAAGATATCTTAATAGGACATACGCCAAGACATTTTTTGCATAAAACTTTCTTGAAATAAATGCATACAAATTATCTCATAGGAAGGCGAACATATGTTGATTTCTAAAGGTTACACTGGCATTGACTTCTTGATTTTACTGTCTTTATTTCCTTTCGAAGTTTTTTAAGAGGAAAAAATATTTATCTAAAGAAAGGTACACAAAATGAGGGATAGTCTAGATGAGAAATGAAAAACTAAAAAAGAATCACTTCTCAGTCCTTCACAGCGAATGATATATTCTTAAGCTGTGTTTCAAGACTTGTTAGTTTGAACTTTGTGTCCCTCTGGGTATCAGTATCTGAAATGAATTCTAGGACGAGGCATGTATTCATATTACTGTCCATGATGCTCAGTTTGATAATCTATTATATCATTCTCATGTCATTTTTGTCGTTTTGGAGAATAAGCGGCTATCTTTCCAAGGTGTTGGTGTTTGGACCTTTTTAAGCTATTACCTTGATAGAACATACTTGTTTTACCTCTACCAAGAGAATCTATATTGTTGATTGCCATTATTGTGATCACAAAATTTTAGTTTGACAAGAATAAGTAATGCATGTGGATTATGCTGTTGATTGCAAGTGCATGCTTTTTATTTATGATGAATAAATCTTTTTCATGGACTTGCCGGTAATTTGAAGTAGACATGGATTTTAGATTTATATGGTTGATTTCCATTACGAACTATGATTTAAATGACCAAATCTTTTTATGTTAGCTTGAAAGAAATTCAGTTTGCTCGTGGTGTCATGAATGTCCTTGCAGAAATGCTGAATGCAGCAGATCCGGGGAACAAAGAGGTATACCAAAATCTGTTGGTTGTTAACCATTTACTTGTACATCACAATCGTTGAAATGGAGTCCGTTTTAATTATGATATGAACTGGACGTGGAATAATTATGGGATGAGGGATGTACTTTCTACAAGATTGCTGAGTCCTTCGATTCTGGCGATATATAAATGAAATTATTTGACACACAATCTCACTTTTCCCCAATAAGCTATATTTCTTCCTCCCAATTCTGTTGTGCACTATGTTATTTTTAATTTAACAATTTTTTTATTTGGATGTCAGGGACACAGGCAGGATGCAATTGCTGATTTGGTGGAACAGTGTCGGACTTACAAGAAAAGAGTTGTACAGCTTGTTAACTCTACTTCGTAAGCCTTGTTTTACTTTCCTACTAAGCATCATGTGCATTTTTGTAGTTGTGATTTTTAAAGCATTTTTCATCTTGTGACTATTTTCTTGTCATTGTTTTGTTTATGAAATAGGGCACATTTTATTTCTAATAAATTGATGTAGAAATTAGAAAAGATGGGGCCTGGGAAAGATGAATGACATATGAAGTATTGAAACATCGCATAGAACCTCCAAGTAATAAAATGGCTTAGTTGGTCAAGAGCATTATATCCTTTTTTGTTTATTTCTTTTGTCCCCTTGCTGAAGTCCTATTCTTTGTGTGCATGGATTATGGTATTTCTATATCCTAAATCTGTTCTCAAAAACTGAAGAAAATAGAGAGCGTGATGGGATCACTTGGTGAGATGAGCCATTTCTTTTTAATCAAACCACACGAGGTGGAGTTTTATTAATAACAAAGAAAACTACAACACCTTAGGTAGAGGGGCTACGCCTGACCTACCATGGGCTGAAATGTAACGAAGCCTTAAAGTGTGTGGCCAAACCTCACCTCCAATGGGCAGTACAAAAGTGGACCCGTGAACTGGGGCCATACATAGCCATGGAACTAACAAGAGGGCCAAACCAAGTTGGACCATCACAAACCATCAAAGTGGGCCCAAAAGGGAAAGGGCCATTTCAAACCACTAAAAGAAACAAAAGAATAGAAAGACTAGCTTAGGCAGGCAATCAATGGCGAGAGGAGCTATTTATATAAAATGAGTTTCAAGTTGTGATTGACAACAAATAGCATGCTAATCAGAATGTTTCTTTCTTCTGTTTTTACAAATGGTGTGAAGCAAATAAGGTGGTATTACCACTGTTGGACATGTTTATAATGTATCATTTGTTTCTGATCAAATTGTGTCTTGAATGTTATTTGGGGAACATTTTAAAATCTTATGTTTATAAACTGTTTCAAACCACCTTTTATCCACACATTTCGTGGATCTAAAAGTACTAACTACTTATCTAGTACTTATATCTATCTAATTATAATTTGAATCGTTTATAAACACTTCCCAAATATGCTTTAAATATAAATAATAAAAATGTCTTATTTCTAACTGCTTAAGATTTTAAACGAGGTAGTTTAACATGGAATTGTAGCAGAGGCAAAGATCTTTGGAATTAAGGGTGTATTTGAGCCACATTATTTTGGAATAATGTATTTTGAAATAGTAGATTGATGGAGAATGTGTGGCTGAAAAAGAAGGAAAAGTTATTGATGCGATGTAAAATATTATTTTATTGAAGAATGTGTGGTTGAAAATGAGTAGAAGAATGAGAATGAAAATTTTAATGTGTACCAAACATGGGAGAATGAAAATTTTAATGTGTGCCAAACATGGGCTGAGTTTCGCGATCACCTATTTATGACAATTGTGCATGTTTCTGGCCTTTAAACATAAACTGCATTTGGCTGGCGTGCAAGGGCATGATGAAGACCAGATTTTAAGAAATAAATGTGTTTCCTCTGTAACAACATAAACTTTTAATGGTTCAACAGTTGGGAGGAAATAGTTTCTGCACAAGGTATAAATTTCATCNGAGAATGTGTGGCTGAAAAAGAAGGAAAAGTTATTGATGCGATGTAAAATATTATTTTATTGAAGAATGTGTGGTTGAAAATGAGTAGAAGAATGAGAATGAAAATTTTAATGTGTACCAAACATGGGAGAATGAAAATTTTAATGTGTGCCAAACATGGGCTGAGTTTCGCGATCACCTATTTATGACAATTGTGCATGTTTCTGGCCTTTAAACATAAACTGCATTTGGCTGGCGTGCAAGGGCATGATGAAGACCAGATTTTAAGAAATAAATGTGTTTCCTCTGTAACAACATAAACTTTTAATGGTTCAACAGTTGGGAGGAAATAGTTTCTGCACAAGGTATAAATTTCATCAGTGAGCACCGAAGAAAAAATAATGTGGGTAGAGAAGTTCATTTTGTGGAAAGGGTGGAATTTTGGTTCAGTTGCCTGACAGATGTACATGTTTGTACATGACACTTCTCTTTTGAGAATCTCTTTTACTAAGTGCCTGGTGAAGTAAGCTGCCTAGCGCTCATTTAAAAGGGAAAGAAATACATGTACTACTAGATATTGTTGCTTGAAATTTTTCATGGCTTTACACCATAGCTTGAAGAAACAGTAGCGTTAGGGAAGTTTTTCAGGTAGCATTTAGGCTACTCCATAGCTTGATATAGGGAAGTCACCAATATAAGCTACATGGTTGATGTCATCATATACAGCAATTGATCTCAATGTTATAAGAACTTGCCACAATCTCATACGGTTATTATCTTGTGCACTTTCAACATTTATGTCCTTCTTCCCAAGAATAAGAATATAATTATTGTTATTATTTCTTGAACAGTGATTTTACATGAAACTTTCTGGCTAGGATTAGAGCATTATTTGACTGAATTAAAATGCTACCAATGTGCTTCCTAATTAAGTTTGAAATCCACCTGATGTAGGGATGAATCACTGTTAAACCAAGGACTATCACTGAATGATGACTTGCAACGTGTATTGGCTAAGAATGAATTTATGGCTTCTGGAAACAATGTTCCATCAGAGAAAACAAAACCTGAGCCTATTCGATCCTTGGTAGATGTTGATGCTCCTCTTATTGACACAGGAGATAGCAAACAATCAGACAAAGGGTAAATTTTGTACTACTCTTTGAAGTACTGGTCAAATTGTTCCTGGAATAGGCCTCTTTATTTGTTGTTTTCTACTTATATATTATCATTTCATTTAGTGTTATCTAAAATTATCTATATACAGTGCTGAAGTGCTCAAATGTTTTTCCAAAACTTCTGCACTATAAACCTTAAACAAGATGATGAGAAATGGGACAGAACTACTTAAAAAGAGAACTTGACTCTGTAGAGAATCCAGCAACAGCATCAAAATTATTTCCTGTGCATATACTTTTCAGGATATTGGATTCTTTCCCAATGGCATTTATGTCGGTGCAAATGGACATTGGTATGAGTTATTCACCTTTTATTATCACCTCCTCTTCCCATCTGGGAAAAAGTGAGTAAAGAAAAGGCTACCATTTGATAAAGTTATAAAGTTGTCCCGCATTTGATTCTCTTTGTTAGATATCAAAGTAATGTCTATGTAGTTCGTGATTCAATGTTGCCTATAGTTAGTACATTTTAGATGTTCTTTTCAACTCTGCGCATACTATATGATTTTCTGGTTAAGGTGTTTGTTCGCGAAATTAATCAATGACTGTGTTTCGATTTTTCAGCATTTTATATAACATATCTAAAAAGTTAATTGCCATGTTTTTCATTTTCAGATCCACCTCCACTGCAGGTGTAGTGACACAGTTATTACTTCCTGCTATTCCTTCACCTGATGGTCCATCAACATCTCAATCAAAGGCTGATCAGACGGTAGATCTTTTGAGTGGCAATAGCTTGAACTCACCTGAAGACGCAAACTCGCTGGCAGTTTTTCCGGTAGGAGAGCCTCAGCTAGGCAGTCCTCTATCTCCGCAGAATGCCCTCGTTCCTGTTGACATGTTTTTGCAAAGTAATCATAACCAGTCCACAAATTCCACCGGACAATCTTATCCTTCGATTCCACTATTTCAGAAACAAGAGAATTTTCAATCTCCGCGATCGTCATTATTTCCAAATGGAGGAAGCGTTCCTAGTACCATGTTAACGTATGAACAATCACGTGATTCACAAGGCTCTCCTGCCTGGAATGGTCACATAACACAGCAACAACCGGCACCTTCAACAGTTTATGGTGCGTGTCTAATTTGCATTTTGTTTTTCTTTTGAAACTTGTCAAATAGGTATGTTCCTACAGTTGGCCAGGCTTTTGGGGATTGTCTAATTTTCATAACTTGTAATATTGGTGTACTTGCGCTATTATTTGGCATTAAAATGCAGATTTCCAAGTTTCTTATGCCTATTTTTGTTTGATAGGTGCCCAAATTCGTGGTGCACTTCCACCTCCACCATGGGAACCTCAGCAAGTTGACAACAACCAGTTGCCCAATGGTCAATCCCCGAGTCAAATGCAAGTTTCACAAGTGGTAATGACTCACTCCCAGCCGTTGCCCAGTGGCACATATTTTCAAGGATCACCACCTGTGTCAAATGGACCGGCTGTAGGTACGTACGTTCAGCAATTCAGTATGGAATATCTAACAGCAATTGACAAACAAGCTATACAGAACAACCAACTGGCAGGCTTGCATTCTCAACCAATCCTCAGTTTGCAGTCGACGACTATGTTTCCTCAGCCAATGCAATCTGATCAAATGGCTTATATGTACCCTCAACAAGTATATGGCAACCAAATGTCAAGCTACGGCTATGGTTACAGCCAACAACCAAATTCTCAATTCCTTGAGAAAAGCATGACTGGGTTATCTGTTATGGACGATGACGTCATCAGGAACTCTTCATATCAAGTATCGATTCCATCTTATTTCCCATCCAGGAAGCTCCCGAAGGCAGAGGACAAGCTGTTTGGTGACCTTGTGGACATTTCTAAATTCAAACCAAACAAATCTACTACAGGTAGAGTTGGGAGCATGTGATCTTGGCTTATCTTACCTTTTTCATATACTTAGGTAAATTTTTGTATTCATTTATAAATATTCAATACCTTCCTCCAATGTGTTTTTCTATTTCTTACATCTTCTCTTTAAATTGATGTGCATTTCTTGTAAAAGGACAGTATAAATGGAATGAAGAACGTTTGAGACTGGTCTTTGTGACTTTTTATTTAGTGAAAATAGATGACCAGATGTGGAGCAGTGGTTGACTTGACGATTGAGAATTGAGATTGATTCACTTGATCAGACAGATGAAACTTGATGAAACTTATTGTAGTGACTAGGAGACGTTAGATCAAGAAATGCTCCTCGAGTCCTTTTATATGCAGTCTTGAATATTGTGCTACGTATCAAAATGGAGGGGATTGGTCTTAGAATCACCAGATAACAACAGTTTGTAGAAGAACTTGAAGTTGCCGTAAAATCGTAGAAAATAGAAAATGAACACAATGAATTTTTCACCCCTTGGGGCTTGAATGTTCAGCCAAAAGGTACAATTACCACATTGAGCATCTACTAAATAGATATTGCTCGAATCAACTAAAATCACCAAGAATTAATTATAATCCGAGATTTCTTCACCGAAAGTTCTCTAGCCTCCCAATAACAAATCTATACAGCACCATTTACAACCTCACAACATGCACATTAAGTACAGTTAAAAAATCTATCAAAGATTACGGAGATTGAATCACAAAGACGAAGATTACAAAACCTAGAGAGAGAACCCTAACCAATACAATTGAAAAAACGTTTGAAGAAGCTATTTATAGTCCGTCAAAAAATCAAATCCAATGGACAGAATACGACCACATGTAAGGCTAGGATAAACCAATCACTTAAGAAGCAAAATCGTGTGTTAATCAAACACGGTTTTAGGCAATTGGATCAGAACCCGGTTTAAACAATAATGGACACAATCAGCCAGCCCATATGAATAGTGAGGCAGCCCAATTGGAGCAACATAGGGCTTATTTACAAGCATAATTAACTTAGTCTCCGTTTGGGAAATCTATAAATAGATATAAATGAGTGATGAAGTAGTATGTAGTACTTGTGAATATATTAAAAAGTGTGGTTGAAAATGAAATTTGACCATTTATAAATTTTGCTTAATGAAGCTTCATCATAGTGGACAACCAAAAAGGTTTTACTATCATAGTCGCAAACACGAATAGATTTGTCAACTAGACCTTAATCCAAGTGAACCGGTACTCAATCGACTCTTATGGACTTCTAAAAATTCTTAAATTCCGTTGCTACGAAGTCAATTAGACTCGTCAATTCAACCTTAGTTCAAGTCATGCTATCCTTAGCCGGGTCTAATTAACCTCAGGATCCGTTTGATTCGCGAGATTTTCCCTG
>CAIGRL010028605.1:0-13146 GCA_903798325.1 Fraxinus xanthoxyloides
ATTTTCTCTTTCTTATTTTCAAACATATAAAATAATATTACACGTAAACCCAAAATTTTGTCTTATTTTTTAATCACATTATCTGAAAGATCACTATTTCAAAATATATTTTCCTCCAAAATTCATTTTTAATGGAGCCCAAACAGTCACTCTATGAGAGCAAAGTACAAACCCAAAAGTGCAAGACAAACAAAGTGAGCTTTGTATTAATGCACTCACGTTATAGATGGAACATATTGAACCAATGTAACTTCATATTTATCATCGGATTTACACAACTAAACTCAAGCATTACATTCCAAAAAAGAGATGTCTACATTCGCTCTTGTTCGCATTTAAACTTTGCTTATGAGCTCAGGTCACAAGTCAAGTAGCGGAGATGAAGAACCTAGGGCTTTGGCTCAGAAAGACTCGGGTGTTCCAGATACAACTGCAAACCAAGAGGTTCACTGCTCATGGACCTAATAGGAGTTATTACTGGAAGTTGCTGCCACTGCTTTGTGTCTGTTGGGATCCACATTTCTGCATCTTTGATGGTACTAGTCTGAGGCAGAGAGCGAAAATATGCTGTTATCTCCCATCTGCAATCTGTCAAAGAACAAAAGCAAATAGAGCGCCAATATCAAAAGATATATCCAGAAGAAGCAGCATGTATTAACAGTTCAGCGAAAAATACTGAAACAAATGATCACATTTTGCACCCAAACAGTTAAATTGATGTAATGCCTCTGTCTAAACAAAGAAACAAATACCAAGCCTTTTGCTTGTGTACCCAAGTTAACCAACCAATTGGCAAAGTTGAGTTGTAAAATAGTGTTACTAATGTTTACATTGGATTAAGATTTGAACTACTAGGATTCCAAATTCAAAACCCAAATGTGTTGGTTGCTGTGAAAATCACCAAGGATTAGCAGTTTCCTTTTATGGAGTATTGAACTTTATTTTAGTCCAAAGTTGGTGTTACAAGAAGTCAATGGTCATTCTTGCTCGTCACCATGTAACTCGTGGATTGTTAATCAGTAATCCTTATTAGGTCCAATCCTAACATTAGACATTAAAAAAAGTTTGAAATTCAAATTTCTTCATTTTTTGTGCGCGCTTGCAGCAAGGATTGTAGGTCATACTAGCACTTTGAACTCCATTTCATCTTTAAAACCTATTGCTGCTGACTTTTTCTAGTTCAGATGCAGTCTGCTAATGTTTCACACTTCCAATTATTCACAATGAAGTTATTAGTGTTGAGAAGACATTGGTAACAAGCGAACATTAAGGCAAGAAAAGCTGAAAATGTTTATACTTACTGCGGGGAAGAACCTTCGTCATAGGTTCTGACACGGGCAATTTGATCAAGAAGGATCTAAGAGAGAACTCCAGGTCAGCTTGTTCCACTTTTGAACCATATGACTGATTCACGTTAAGCTTGAAGACAAATCTCTCAATTGGCACCTTATCGTCTTTAAAAAAAATAACAGCAACTCTCTCCACCAAACCCTAATTGGTAAGGGGGGGAAAAAATTTAAATTGCTTCAAGAAAATTCAGTATAGTACACCACCCAATACAAATATAGCTTTAGAAGAAAAAAATACTCCTACTTTTTGGATGAAAGGGAGGAGTCCATTAACAGCAGAGCGAATGTATTCATTAAGCTCAGGGTGTCTAGCCTTGTGAACCACCAAGTTCATGTATCTCCGCCTCTCAAACGTTCCTACATATATGCGTATACTGGTATAGCAATCCATTCATCGAATACCACAAAATAAATTTTAAAGCAGCCACTACTCACTAGAAATATTTAATAAGGTGGAATTATCGATCTGATTTTTTATAACACTGTTCTTACTGTTTGGATAAACTCCTTTGAGAAATACAATAGAGGTGATGGCCACCTCCAGGAATTCCACGAGAATCCGAGCACTTTCCCCTGCAATTTAGCAAATATTAGAGAGATAAAAAAGGAATAATAAGAATGAATGAAGGGTGTCCAGTTGGAATTTTGATGATGAAGAACCAACCGTGTGGAGTTTGATTATCTTTGCGATCCATTACAGGGTTCTGTAGTCTGTCTCAGAAATTTTGCTCATACGCATTTGCTGCAGGAAATTGAAGAACTGGTGATGCTACATGAAGAAATTGCACATGGGGCTTTTATTTCAAAATCAGAAATATAGTATAATTAGTCACATTTGTCGTGTGTGTAATGCACATTCTGTTTTGTAAAATGTACCAATCTCAATTTGATCGTCTTCAATTCATAATATAACTTTTCTTTATACAATACTTGGGTGGTACCATAAAAATAGTTTCTGGGCACGCATGGAACACGTTACAGAATAAAATTCATGCAAATGGGATTTACAATTCAAGATTTTTTGCCCGGGAGCTTTTTATGTATAAATCTTCAACCACTGCTCTAATATTTTCTTTACAAGTTCTAATCACAGAACTTCTAAATTCATCTTTCTTCTCAAACAAGGTTTTGAAATAAATAAATTATTCATTCTCTTGAATAGTGTGAAATGAAGGGTGTAACGTATGCTTGTGAACTAAATAGTAATCTTTGCCTAGTTTCCTCTATTCTATTTTATGCATTACTCGAAAATTACAATCTTGGCTCATTCTATTTTATCACACAAGTTTCATGTATATTAACTTTAAGGGGTGTTTGATAGATATTATTTAGGAAGAATGAATTTTGGAATAGTAGATTGATGGAGAATGTGTGGTTGAAAAAGAAGGAAAAGTTATTAATGTGATGTAAAATATTATTTTATTAAAGAATGTGTGGTTGGAAATGAGTACAAAAATAAGAATGAAATTTTTAATGAGAATCAAACGGGGGCTTAATACCATACTGTATATGGTCTATGGTGACTGAGCGACAAGCAAATACATTTTTCTTTCTTAAGGAAATAAGTTCATAATAACGATTCAAAAGATATTGAAGTACAAAATATCAGTTCTGGAAAGAGACTATACAATACAAGTGATTCCTCACATTAACAGTCATCAATGCGCGTGAGGTATTTTTCACTACAGCCGTGTGTTTGCATAATGGATTTTAACAGAGTTTAAAGTTTCGTCTTTTGTTGATAAAACTTCAAAGAAGGTTTATGGGATTTATTCAGACGCTAGACAATAAAATTTCTATGCATTTGACAGACAAAAAGGTTTCGTTGGGGCAAATAGTCGAACAATTTAAGTGCAACCTGTGATATAGAGCTTCCTTTGAGGTCAACAATTCATTTATTATACCAGTAATTTCAAGGGGAAAAAAAGAGGAAATTCTTACATGCATCAGACAACGAAATATTGTCATCTCATTGTAGTAATTACCTGCATCAATAGATTTTTGAATACAAAATACGGTCCTTGTTCAAGGTTGCAGATTCATAAAGAGGAGGATTGTAAGCTAAAATTCTTGTATTCAAACTGGATTAAAGCGCAGATAATTCTTCTCGCCTCATAACATGCAGAGCAGGAGAATTAATCTGAAAACTGTAATAGACTGATAATGATGAGTGCATCGGCGAACGGCGGAACCAGAGAAGTGATCCTATCGAACTTCAGCATTTTGGGAAGTTGAAAAACTGTAAGACCGGAAAATTGCATAGTTGGTCCTAATCTATAAAATTTATGGCAACTTGCACCCCAAACTTAATTTGTTAACGACATTATCCCCAAGTTTTTAACTTGTTGGGGGGGAAAAAAGCCTTTTAAGGAAGTTTTTCAATCAAAATAAATAATTTTAGAAATATTATGTTTCATTTTCCCTTTTCAATCTTAGGAGATGTTCTAATTAGTAGTTTTTAGGGCAAAAACTCTTGCCAGCCTCTCGATTTTGATTTTGAAAATTGAATATGCAATTGTAGCTTTGGCTTGCATGGATATGGTTGTTGCAACTGACTCTAGACAAATGTGTGGTAAGTGCTCCCGAGAAGACATCGAAGCTCCCGCATTAGCCAAAGAAGTACAAGTTCAGAGTTTATTTGTTGAGTGTGATGCTCTTGAAAGTGATCGATTTGATTTTAGTTTAGCACCAAATACTTTGTTTCTCTTTGACATTGTAGCTCGTATGAGGTCGGATGCTAATGTGAAAGTTTAAGAAAATATAAGCATTATATATCATATGGTACTATATTCCCTTCAAAATGCGAAAGTTCAGAAATATTTTTTTTTTGTTTAAAAAATTGGCCGACAACAATTTTAGTTAGGATTGGACAAAACTCCAGAAGCGAATCGAAGAGAGTGGTTCTTCATAAGTTAAATACCCGAACGGGTATTTGAATCGAGAACCGATGAGTTTGGGTCGGTTCCCCGGTTCTAGATCAATAGCCGAATCTAAATAATTTTTTAAATTTTTTATATTGATTAATTAAAAATTTTTAATTTTTTCTAAATAAATTAGCAAATTAATTAAACAAAGCAGCCAAGTCCAGCCATTAATTTTTTGTTAGCTCAACATTTGGGTTTTATCCTTCTCATTTCCATTCCAATTTCATTTGGTAAGTAGTATACTCACTCCCGTATAAACCCAAATCATTTGATAATTTTAAAACATACATCCCAATTCCCAAATCGATTTTGAAGCTCCTTCATTTCACCGGCAGCAATAGCTACTATTTAGATATCTGAGTGCAGTATAAACATTAAAATGAAATTTGAAGCTCCTTTTGGACATCAACAATAGCTTGTTATTTATATATTTTAAATTGAGTTATGTTAATTTGTAAAAGTTACGAATGAATATATCATTAGTTGTATTTATGTAGTGTTGTTGACTTGTTGTAAATGTTGAGAAATTTAATTATGGTACGAAACTCAATCGAACCGAATGGAACTGAATCCGAATGATTCTATAATTATATTTGGACCCGACAGTTCCATTTATTAAATACCCGAAAACTTTGGATCGGTTAGGTTCTGATTTTAGCTAACCAAAAAACTCGTGATTTTAAATTTTTGTCCACCCTAAAATCAAATCGTACACATTGCCCTGAATTTATTAACTCATTTACTCTTCAATACAACAAGTTAATAAAAGAACAATGACCAAACAAAAAATGCACATGATAATGTGACTGAAAAATCTTCTGAAATTTTTAAAGATTCACAGCCACAATCTAACGTGAATCAACAAATACAAATCCTCACTATTCATAAATTCTTACTAGGGTTTAGAAGACGTAGAGTTGTGCCAACTCCTCCAAAGAATCAGAAGTGAGATTAGGTTCAGCATTATCAAGCATCCACAGAAGATGATCAAACAAAACCACCTCACATTTGACAGAGAGATTATTCTTTGATTTTTCAATCAGAGCATTCAAAAGAGGATGATTTAAGTACTTAGAACTTATCACATATCTTTTTCTTGTACTCCCCACAAAAATTGTTTCGTAATTATCATCTTGCATGTCAGTTGCAGAAGAATCCCATTTTTCTTCTCTAGTTGACTTGGACCGCAAGCTACTGTACGATGATGTTCTTGTGACTGTGAGTTGCCTTGATAGTGTCTTGCATTTCCTCAGTAGCAAATTGATCTTCTTCATGAATCTTAAGTTTGCGTGTTTGGTTTTTCTTTTGTTTTGGGAAGAAGAGTGATCATAGAGATATCTTAATATATACTCAAAAGAGTGCAAATTCGAAAAAAAATAAAAAGTGGTTACAAAGTCATTGTTTTTCGGTGCTTGGAATTTGTGACCCACGTGCAACCGAATTATTTTGAATGACATGAACATGCCATCTTCTTTTGGTATTTGGTGGGGTACCCCCACAAGCATTTAAATTATCAGGGTTATGTACATGAATCTCTCTTTCACAGGAATATTGGACAACATTATTGGCCCTGGTAAATTAAAGAACACAACAAGGTTTGAGGGCAATTCTTGAATCTTGGAAAATCTTGAAACCCAGTGGGTTGTTTGGTATGTAAGTAGTATGATGCAGTTAGATTTGTTTACTTTTACCAAAAGTTGCGGCTGACTGCTGATAGGATATGTAATAAAACCTTATATATATTACTCTCAATTAGGTCACGTAAATCCACCTAAAACGCAGTTCGTTTAGGTTTTGAGTAGAAGATTTCTTTACGAATTAGGTATATATATCCTCGTGTTCAATTAAAAGTCAGAAATGAGACCTCTAATAATAACTTATGTTGGGAGTGAGATATATAATCAGAAGTTATAACTGATAGGAGAGACATAATCAAACCATATTTTAGCAAGGAACAAGCGTAAGAATCCACTTAATTAAGGATTCCCTTACAAACTGGCACCCCCTCATGTTCAGGTGACGCTCTGCATCGCATCACACTATATTGAATAATACAACATACACGATTTGCGCCTTTTTTCTTAAGTATTTTAAAATCAACTTTCGAAAACATGCCCTAAATTTGTCGTACATAGAATTGGAGTTTTCATGACTACATTGAAGAAAGTCGGGGAAGGCTTTTCACGACAGCTAATTGTATATGGTATAGTAAAATCGAATGTCCTAGAAACTTGTGCATCTGAGTTGATATTCTACCTTTTTAGACAACAATATTCACTCAAAATAGAATAATGCTAAGTAGGAACATTATCTGAATGCATATGTATCACACTTGTCTGAAGATGAGATAAATGATTGGATGTGAAGTAAATCTCTTCAGGGAAGAAACTCAGGTGCCTCTGTCTATGCATCCATGATACCAACTTTTGATTGGAATGTGCATATGTTGTTGTTTAGATTATCACTACGGATTTGGCAATATCCACAGTGAGTATTATAACTCTTGAGTATTATAACTCTTGTCCACTATGAGCAGAAGATCAAATTTGATTACTCAAAATTAAATAATAATAATAATAATAATAATAATAATAATAATAATAATACGCGTCATTTGAATAAGGTTTGAAGTTGACTTGTGAAATTCGTGATAGTTTTCAAACTTCTAATTGGAAGTTTGTGCTCCATAACGAGTTAGGTACTTAGCGAACATATAATTATTTTAATAACATCATACTATTAAAGAAGAAAAATGTAATTAAATAAATAAAATTAATATAGACGTACATTCTTAAATGACATTGTTGTTGACATTGTGTGAGTTGTCAAAATTCGTGCAATTGATTATTTAAAATATTGTTAAAGTCAATGTATAAAAAATTGTTATCTCACAAGAATGACATCCATGATGTCAAAATTAATGTACATATAGCAAGATTGAAATAAATATGAGCATGGAGACAGGAGAATTGACCTTCCACGTGCTTTTCTTATTGCGATCAACCACACGCCCACTTGAGCCGATTCATACAATTAATTCCCCAAAGTAGATCTATGTCAATCTGAGCTTCAATCATTGGGGCCTAGGATTGAGGCAGATAGATTCGATGAACACATTCCTTCGTATAATGGTCGAATATCTTTTCCTAAATGATTCTCGTGAGATTTAGGGTACAGCTAGTGCTATATTGCGTCTTTCAAAACAACCCTCGTGTTTAAATGGCGTTATTGAATGATCGAATATGAAATCTAGAATAAACTATCAATGATAAGGCGACTCAAATTAACAAGGGCAAATATAACAAATTTGAAAGACTAAACGGGTAAACCCGATTAGCATTCTAACAATAATGATTCTTCATGCTCATTTCAGGAGATATAAACTTGTTTAATTATTTTCTAGCATGGAAAATATGATTGCTAATGTAGTAGATTAATGAAAATGCTTAGCTTCAAAGCAAATATAGAGCCCTCTGTGCCTTGCTTAGAAGCAAATTCAAAAGCTGGCAAATCAAAAACAACTCAGAGATGCCACAGAACCTCCAATATTAACCCAAGAAATCAACACAAACATAACTGGCAAGCCAAACCAGACCGTGAACGCTGCGTGAACAAGATTCCAAAATGCTGGCCGGAGCCTAGATCAGCATAGTAAAATAAAGGGCACGAAAACCATAAATTTTCAGTTCACAGCAAAAATTGTGAAGCATTCATTATCATTGGCTAACAACTCGACCGGTGTTGAACAAGGTAGTTCAGCATGAATAATTTCTTATCAGACGTTAAAACCAGAATTACAAATTAGATACATATACAGAAAGCATGCACACACTAGAAACTGAGTTATACAGAATTGTAGAACAAGCATGATGTAAATCCATGACCCGATCAATGCTAAAAGGACACTGACCTGCAAATGTTAGTATGATCGTTGAGATTTTCCAATGTTCATCAGTTCTGTTTTCGATTAGTGGAATTCAAAGATTTCAAAATATCTAGAAGAGGAAATAAGCTCCACAAATTGTATTACTTTCTTATCTTCAGCTCTCTCTTTTCCCAATATGATCTGATAATCTGGAATATTTTGTGCGCCCTTCCACTCTTTTGCAGCATGCAGACTTCTGCAGTTTATGTAAAACCAAATAAACGGGACAAGGCAAGTGGGTGGAATCATGCCTACATCAGTCCAACCACGTCTATAGAGATCGATGCATTTAATAAATTCAGTTCCTTCTCCACGATCACTATCATGGTAATGGATGCGAGATCATCTTTAGAACTTAGCTCTCCGTTTGTGACCATCATGCGTCATTCTGTTATTTGACTCTCCTCTGATGTCCTGTCTACTGTTATCATAGCTCACTTCATCCTGGCGGCTCCCTCGAATATCATCATCAGAACTCCTCTTTTTAGAATCTCTTCCATTATTCCTGTCTCCACGCCCAGCATCAACGTGCCTTTCTTTCCACTCTCTCTCATCTCGCTTGTATCTATAACCAGCATCTGCATGGCTTTTTTTCATAGTCTCGCTTCTCTCCCTTATCTTCATGGCCAGCGGCATCAGCACGTCTTTTCTTATTCTTATACTCTTCCTCATCTGCCCTAATCTTGCTACCAGCGCCATCAGCTTTTCTTCCACGATCCCATGCCTCTTTTGCTGGGTAATCTCTCTCTCTTCCTCCATATGGACTCGTCCAACATCGTACATGCCTCTCATCTTCCCTATGATCTTTGTTTCTTTCCCTCCTATGCAAGTCATGTGAATCCCTTCTTCTGTCATCCTGATCTTTGCAATCATAAGAATCCTCTCGTTTCATATGTTGTTTCTGGTCATAATTTTCAGCTTTATGGTCTCTTCTCGTCTCACTTCATCTGGGACTTCCTGTAGTATCTTCATCAAATACCTTTTCAAACCTTGAACAGATAATCAAGAGAATGTTAGAGAACACCAGGCGACATTTCCAGATCAATGTGTTATCAACCTCGTATTATCAAGTTTTCAGAGAAAAGAAAAACATTGTATTATCATCTCCACCGTGTTGAATGTTATCATCCTTCAATACGCACTTTAAATGTTGCTGCTTGATGGTGGGATCCACAGTGCAGGCTTTAGCAACGTGATCAAGAGAACCACATTTGAAGAAACCTCCTCCTGCAGTGAAGAATATAAAAATGTAACTGATAGAAACATACTGGATCACAATTAAAGGACTAGAAATAACAGATAAATGCGCATGGAGTAAAAGCTTTAATTAATTTGAGCATCTCACTCAATCACAACATGCTGCTAATTTTAGCTGAAAATTATAAACTGCATATCTTTTTTAATTTTATAGCTGCATTTCAGAAAAATCTTTTCTCTGAAGATTGTTATTTTAGGAGAATCCAAATTTCTCCATGGGCCTCAAACATCCTCGTTGCTTCCTCCAACTTATTGGCTGTAAGAGGCAACACCAACGTGAAATACTAGTTGGGTCCTGAAGTGTGAGGAGGAAGAAAGAGAACAGATGCTGGACAGGAGTTTTGAAGTTTTGCAGGTTAATTAAATTGCACATTTCAAGAAGACTCAGACAATTTGTCAACAACACTTGGGCAGTTGTTGTCTCAGCATTTTTTCGAAGAAAAATCCACACAAGGCCACAGTTTTTCTCTCTCAGATATCTTTTGAGAAGAAAACATGGCAACCACAACCCCATCTAGCTAATGACCATGTCAGATGAGATCAAAGGACGCAAGGGAAAAAGAGAGGAGATGGAGCAAATCCAACACTATAGTTATCTCGATAGTGATTCTTTATTTTTATTATCCAGGGGCTTAGTCTTTATCTACTCATTATTGAAAATAAACTAGAGTACAGATCAAATGTTACAAAAAGAGATGCCCACCTTTACCTGCTTGGCCTTTGCGTCTATACTGGGACCATAGTTTTGCAACACTGACTGAAATCAACATGAATCCTTCAATCGTCAATAAGAGCATTATCCATCTATCACATGAGTAGCAGGAATCGACATATATAAGTTTAGCCTGATTAGTGAAGCACAAAACAAGTCTTCCTCAAATAGTAAAGCACCAGTGGCATCTTAAATGAATATTAAGCAAAAATGAGCCTTTTATTTCAAACCAGAAATCCATTTTCTTCAGTAGGCATCCATTGAGCTGTCCACTGGCACGGGTTTCAGTGTAGTTACACTCTAAAGGAAGCAAATACAAGGTATCTATATTTTCTAGGAAGATTGAACCAACAAAAATTAACAATTAAATAACCATTTCAGAGAAACTTAAAGTTCCTTCCCAGGAATACCTTTTACACTCTTTTCAAGCACAGTTCAAAAGTTAGATAACCAGTCATCGACTTCATGATTCTTCAACTACAAGGAACTAAATAGAAAAACAAACATTGGGATGAAAACGGATTGACAACTCAGTAAGCATGATTATTTACTAGAAAGACTAGTCTTAAGTATCATAAATACAAATCTAGAAGACAAAAAATATCAGAAATGGCATACGCTAAAACTGACGCTCTGAAAGATAAAATATTATCATGTTAACATTTTCTTGAAATTAAATTGTCAAAATTAGCTTCGAACTAGAAACAAAATTTTTTAATTGGGAAAATGGTGGCCAACAAAATTAACATTTTTTAAGAAGGAAAGGAAACATGGTGTTTTGAAGGATATATATCGAATTTTTTTCCCAGCCCCATTGCACCCAAGCTAGAAATCGAAATGCAAAATTCCTTTCAGAGAAAACTTCAGCAATTAAATTCCATTCTACTGTATAGTGCAGATATACTGCGGCATATTAGTGAACTTCTGAGGCAAAATATCAGAAATTGCATATGCTACACTTGATGCCCCTCCAAAAAAAATTATCTTGTTAAGATTTTCTTTAAATTACATTGTAAAAATTGACTTCAAGATACGTTACTTAACTTCGCAAAGGTCATCAAAGCATGAATTAGATAAATCATAGCTGACAAACAAATCAAGATAAGCTCATGAAGGTGGAACTAGTTATATGGATAAGGAATATCAGGTAAACCAATAGGAACAGAGCTGAGCAAGCAAACATAGAAGACAGCAGTAAGTAATTCTGTATACCTTAAAATATGCTTTGTCCTCGAATTCTACCATTAAGAAACAGATGTGTGAATATTTAAATGTAAAATAAGTGTACAAACATTAACAAAAGGACCACGGACGAGTCAAAAGCCATGTAGGACGAGATCAAGGTGTAAAGTTGGAGGAAAAGTATAACAATATTTCTCCAACGGTTGAATTTTGTTCGGGAGGAAGGACAGACCAAATAGAGATGTTTGAAGAGGATCATCATATCATCACTCTATCCCAAAACATGCTCCTTCCCTTTCTTCATTTCAATGAATTATTGAGGCCTGAAGGGTAAAATCAACTCAAGCTGTCACTTGATCAAAACTAACTTAAAAAGCTTAATAGCAAAAAAAATTCACATAAGCACCAAAACTTGCAGTAAGGCAAATCAATTCAAATTCAATCAGGTACATTAAAATGTAACCCTGATGCATTGGAGGAAGTTCATGGTTTATATAGGGCCACTTACAGATATAATATTCATAAAAATAGCCTGATGAATGTTCATGAAGCAAGCAAAGGTCATCAAGTTAAAAATATTATTCTTCACGTATGACAAAGTAAATGAATAAGAACACAACAAAACTACAGTATAATTTAACAAACACCACCTGGGAACATCAACAAGGACGAGTAAACGTATTCCCTTCTCAAAGATATGATAGACGAGGAAATCAAAGGTAACATGAAAGAAGAATTCGTGTACCGATAAAAGCATAGCACAAACTGTCTCCGGTTTTGTAATCTCGGATAACTTCCGCGCTTCTGATTTTAGTTAGACATCAGAGAAAAAAAATACAAATTATAAATCAAAGGACAATAAGGATTGAAAATACCTTAAAGTATTTGACAAAAACTCACGAAGTGACAGTTCCAAAGCGCGAAAATAAAAAAGAGATGGAAGCAGGATTAACATGCGTTCAAAATTGGGAAAGTTTGGAACCACTAGCAAGTGATGTCCAGAATCGCATCGAACAATGACAAACTCGTTTCTCAAAATATTGAACATGTAGTATGACCCATATCCCTTACCAATTGATGCATTTCCATGTCTTTAAATATCCTCCAAACTAATAACATTACCCAAAATATGACTCTTCCCTGACCTTTTCAAATCATAAATCTATTTGGGTGAACGAGGAAATTACATTCTTGACTTTGTAATGTCATGGCGAGTTATTTCATAAGCAGAAAACTTCTATAGTGATTTATTACCTCATCTTTTGATTTTCCTTCTGGTGAAGCATCAGGAATGAACTCAGCTAGTTCGGGAGGATCTTCAAATGGATCATCCAATATGTATGTGTGCTTGATTCTAAGTAAAACATTGATTTGATTGTTAGAAGAGATAAAATTGCTAAAACATGATGAACAAATTACTGTATAACATTGAAAGAATTAAGCAATAAATATAAAGTTGACCTAATGTTTTTGTAAGGTCTGCCCTTTGCATCCACGTATGCTTCATTTATTCTGGTAAGTGTATCTAGACCTTCCGCAACCTCCCCAAATACCTGGCGATTCAAATCAAATTTATTATTCCAAAAGGCTGGAAGAAATTGTTTGGACAAAAATGCATCGTGTGATAAATATTCAATATGAAAAAGAATTCAAGATGTTTCGTCCCAAATTGGCTAATTATCCCTACATCTTCAGGCAAGCAAACAAAATTCTAAATTCCTACAAGGTGGAAATGGCTTTGTTGCAAGCGGGAGTTATCATATGGGTTAATAGCCTTGGCCTATCCATAAGCTCTCC
>CAIGRL010028673.1:2437-25936 GCA_903798325.1 Fraxinus xanthoxyloides
AAAAAAAAAAAAAAAAAGCTTTAGCTGTGCTGAAGAAAGTACTACTGTAATAGTTGTGGGACGAATCAATTATATGTTTAACAAACTTTTGTTTCAGAGTTGATGTGTGTTTCAAAATTAACATTTGAGTGTTTGGTACACAAGTATTTCATTGTTGTGGCTGTATACAATTACTAAAATGGACATTGATTATAATTGTGTCCTTTTGTATTATGATTATTATCATTAGTAGTATCTTAAAATCTATTTCTACATTTATAAAAATATGTAATATAATTACATATATAATATATTCACCATAGTTCTATCAACATTTAAAATTAGGGTATTATTGGATATAGAATGCTAACAACCTATAGTAGAAAAACAAATTATCTTTGTTCATGATGGTTAAAATTAGTACTTTTATGAATATTAATTGGTGAAACTAAAAGCAGAATCTCAAAAGCTACCCTTTTGTTGCTTCTCAAAATCTGCTGTTCGAGGTGGTATAAATTCTTCCATAATTGGTTTTTTCTTTTTTCAGTTTACCAAACACCTAAAAATGATGTGGTTGTTTGACATTAAGTTAGGGCTTTAAAAGCAATCCCAAACTGAGCCTTATAGTTGTTAAACTTCTGTTATCATTTTTCTTGATTAGGAGATTTGACCTTTTATAATGGCCACATTTAGTTCACCTCTCCCCAACAAATGCATTGTCCTTTTTCCATCAATAATATGAAACTCATAAAGTTCAGCTGTATAATTTGATTTTATGCGTGCAAATGCAATGGATATTAAAGAGATTACGCTTCTAATTTTAAGCATATAACTGCAGATGACAGAATATGAAGTTGTCTTTTTCTCTGGTTTTCATTTCTTTTTTTGGTTAGTGATGGTGAGGTGAGGTGAGGCGGGGCGAGGCGAGGAGGAGAGAAAGGAATGGAAAGGTGGATGATGATAGAAATGGTGAACTGATGAATCATAGTGCTGTTCTTGAGTCTGCTTGGAAGATGAAAAGTCTTGCAAAAGTTCTAAATTATGTAACAAATATTTCTGTTACACATTTGGCTTCTGAGTTCTGGTTTTTCTTTCTTAAAGTGGAGTACGTCTGTTTCACGTGGTTGGAAAGGAATCTGTAGGCATGTCCTGAAAGTGATGCTGGGACTTCATCTTTGCTACAATTGAGCCTAGGAGTCTGCAATATGTTGTTTCTCCTGCCCGTCTAAGCCTATATCTCACTGTAATAGTAATATTAATATATTGGATGACTAAAAAAGTAAATAGCTATATAAAATACTTGTGATAATTTTTATGATAGCAATAATGAGTTGACTTAGTTTATGCTGGGTTCATATTATTGCTGGCGACTTTCAGGTTTGATAGTGTGTCTTCTATGGAATCTTGTAGCAGTTACCTTAGCTTGGATTAAAGGGGAAGGTTGGTGTTTCATAACATATTCCAGTATTATTGGGTTGACTACAATCAATAAACCTATAGATAGCATTTATACTTTTTCCCTGCTGTAGGTCCAACAATTTGGTTTCTTGCCATAATATACTTCATATCGGGTGTTCCAGGAGCCTATGTATTCTGGTATCGTCCGCTTTATCGTGCAATGCGGTACCTACAAAGTTCCCTTCTTTCCCTCTATTTCTTTTTCTGATTTTGAGCAAGTTTTGTATGAATCTCAATATTTTTTTTATTTTTTTTGGTTTTAGCCAACTGTTTGATTTGCAAACCCCATTAGATATGAAACCGTATTTAAGTTTTTTGTATATTTGTTGTTTCTTTTCACTTATTTAGTAGTACGACAATGTGTCACTGGTGTAATTGTAATATTGCTAGAAAGTTTATTTTGTTTTTATTAACTTGTTAATTGTTGAAGACAAATTTATGTACCCGTGGTAGTTTAGGCCTGCTTATTATCGTTGTTTATTATATACTCAATTGCTTTTATTGTACTGATATGTATTTTATAGTTGGTCTTTGGTCTCTTTGCAGGACAGACAGTGCTTTGAAGTTCACTTGGTTCTTCTTGAGTTACGTGGTAAGTTCACAGTTGATTTCCTTGTAAAATTTTATTACGTACATATAAGGTGCTTGACAATCTTGTTCTTGATCCTTTGCTTTATATGCAGTTTCATATTGGCTTTTGCGTCTTGGCTGCCATTGCTCCTCCCATCATTTTTAAAGGAAAATCTTTGACGTAAGTTCTTATTGTCGTATTTGGTTTAAATGCAAATGTGATGCAACTATGATGGGCTTCTGTTACTCAATGCAAGCGAAAAAGGAAAAAAAGGGGGAAAAAGCAAACTTAAAATGTACAGAACGAAATAGCATGCAGTTCTGAAGAATTATTAATTGTGCTGAAAAATTAAACAGAAAAGAAGCCCATCCTATCTTGTGTTTCTATTCTGTGTATTGAATGCTGATGTGCTTCCCAATTTCTTTCTTTTGACAGTGGAATCTTGCCTGCAATTGACGTTTTAAGTGGTAACGCTTTGGTTGGGGTAAGCTTGTTCAGATCATATGGTGTTTCAAATTGCTTTTCTGAAGATGTCGAACTACTGATATTGTTAGATTCTGCTGAAATCTTACTTGAAAAATTGGAGTATAGAATTTTAGGCATCACAATGTCATTGAACTTCTTGTTCATGGCATTTATTTGAAATCTACACTGAATATTATCACAAAAAAAAGAAAAAAAAAATTATTGAAATATGGAACTTCATGAGAACTGATAGGAAGAAAAATTATTTCAATTTGAAAAATAGTTAGTGAATCAGTATTTGATTCCTCGACTGCTTGGAGTGGTGTTGCTGTCAGTGTTTGCTGTACAACATGATAGTTTTGAGGAAACATTATGACCGTTGAGATGTGTTCCTATTTGCAGATATTCTATCTTGTGGGATTTGGATTCTTCTCTATTGAATCCCTGATTAGCATATGGGTTATTCAGGTTTTTATCATCTTTTCTTGGTTGGTTTCCCAATCTTAATACTGGTCTTATCTGAACTTTTATCAATTTCTGTGATTATACAGCAAGTTTACATGTACTTCAGAGGTAGTGGAAAAGCTGCAGAGATGAAGAGAGGCGCAGCAAGATCAACTATGATGGCAGCATTGTGATATGAGAGTTAAGTAGCGGAGGTAGTTTGTGTTTACCTGGTTTCATTGTTTAATTCTTCGATTCTTGTTATGATACTCTCTGATACATAGTAAACCAGTATAGAACAGATTAATTCTTTGACCAAGAATGTCTCTCTCTGCCGTTTCCCATCACTGTGGGTATTGTAGGTCAAGGCAAGAGAGATATAATTGATATAGCAATTGATTTTCGTACAGTTCAAATTTAGTGACTAATGTGTAATTTACTTACGATAATACTACTTGTACACACTTGGTACACATCTCTCTCACATGTATATGAGACACACAATGGGACCCGCACACATGTGAGAGGGATGTGTACCAAGTTGTGTAAGTGTAGCATGGTTCATTTACTTAGCCTCTCACAGTTTACCTGGAAAATGTCAAAACCTTTATGGTTAACTTTCGCGGTCAACATACAAAACAGTTTATTTGCAATAAAGCCTGAGCATAAGCATTTGACCTCTAGAAATTAGAAGCTTTTCTGTTTTTGGGAAAAGTTTCTTCCCAGAATCCATTGGGAATTTTGGGATATTATTTTCCCTAACCCCCGTTGTGGTGGTGTGGAAGTCAGTCATATTATTATGCATTTTTTGAGAATATTTATGCTCAGTAATGGATTTTGTTACATTAGAGGTAGATCTCATCTAAAACAATTTTTTTTTTCCATCATTTATGGACAGCAGGATTCTTCATTCTATTATCAAATTTTTTTGTCGAAATGTTATGCTCAGTACTATGATTTATATCAGAACAATTTTCAGAAAGAGAGTAAGAAGACTTAATATTGATGTTTTTGTTATAATGCTTCCCGTGCTGACTGATTTCTGCAGTTAGAATCGTAGATTTTGACTAATTTGTGGAAGGAAATTCTTGATATTCCATATAAGATTTTGAAGTAATTTGTCTCATAAGCAAAGGATAGTTTATTTAATGGAATTGGATATAAATTCAATGGTTACTATTAAATGTTTGTGTGCATGACACGGTGGGATGAAAATCACACCAAATACGTAATGTTACTTTTTAAACTTGTTTTTGTAAAGGTCCACTATTCCTGTTTGGTAAAGCTTATAATTACTTATAAGTTATTTAAACTTTATTTCTATTCACAAAATTTATAGGACCTACAATTTTTACCTACTTTTAAGTTTAAACCACATTCTTTGGGACTCACTGTTTATATTATAAACTTTGACGAACATGACAAGGTGGCCCTAAACTGAGAAAAAACATAGAGCCACCATAACACAAATTTCACATTATTGTGCGTTCAATGGAATCAGATTTGTAGATGATATACACATGCATCTCCACGAGAATATGCATGATTCTGCATCCCTTCTTTTATCCTGGCTCTCTATTAGAAATTCTGTAATGATGCATGTTTTGTAAAGCTTTTGTTTGCTAAAAAGCTTGTCAAACTTCAATTTTAATCCGACATGCCGTTGGACTTCCAATTTTTATTCACGTTTTCACCACGCATTTTATGGGATCCATCACCCCTAAAAAGGCAACAAAATTGACAGAATAATTGAATTAAATGAATGGTTTCTCAGCACTTGTACATTTCTTTGTACATTTCTCCAGGAATGTTTGAAAACTTCACAAAAATTGAGATACTTGAGCTGCTATTATTATCAATCCAACTCCCTCCAGGTGTTTTTTTTGACCCCTCTCCTCTGCATTCCGTTCTAGATTTTTGTAGCATCATCCCATCGTCCGACTGCTCTGTACACATTCGCTAGAATTACGTAGCTCAAATGATAATTGTGTGTCAATTCCACCGTCTTCTTAGCAACAGGTTCTGCAACGGTAGCAGAGCGACCCAAAGAGATTAGTTGTTACTAAATTTGGAATTTTTAATCAAATCTTCAGCTTCTTCTATCTACCAAGCCCGGCCAAGGAGATCAACCATGCGATGCTCAATTCCAGCTTTAATCCCATAATCCGTATTCATCGCCCTTGATCAACCAAACCATTGTGTCTGCAAGCAAAAAGCACAAATATGAAGCTTATATAATCCGGATTGACACCATCATGAATCATTTCATTAAATATCAGCATCGCTTCTTCACCCCTACCATTCTGAGCAAATCCAGAAATCATTGAATTCCGTGTAATTGAATTTCTAAGAGGAGTTGACTTAAAAAGTCCTATATGCAAAGTCCGGAAAGCCGCATTTTGCATACAAATCAACTAAAGCTGCTTCACCTACATCTTTCCAACCACCTCTCTTCAGATACTGGCAATGTACCTCCTTTCCAAGCTTCACAGCAGCCAAACCAGCACAGGCACATAGAACGGTCCCATAACTATAAATATCAACCTCCATATTTCTGGAAAAATGAACGGTAGTTTCAAACTCGCCCATTCGACAATATCCCCCGAGCAATGCACACCATGAAACTGAATTCTTCTTATCCATTTGATGAAACACACTCCGCCCCTCATTTAAGAACCCACATTTCGCATACATATTAACTAAACTACTCTACACGAAAATATTATCCTTACAAAAACCACTTGTGAGAACCTTAGCATGTAGTTCTTTACCTTGCTTTAACCTCCCTAAATTTCCCAAAGCAGTCAAAATACTACCAAATGTATACCCATCTGGCGAAAACCCGTAAAGCCTATGCATAAAATAGAAGAATTGCAAAGCCTGAACATATAAATTACTCCTCGTGAGTGCAGAAATCACTGATGTCCAACAAATAAAGTCTGGTTCGAGCATTTCGTCTAACAACTTAAGCGAATAACCCGGCTCGTGATTCCTCCCATTCATATCAATCAATGCGCCGATAACCACATTGTTAAATCCAAAGCCAAATTTAATAACCACTGCGCGGGACATTTCCCCATGCTCAACTCCCTGAGCTCAGCAGACTCCCTGATCAAGGCAGATAAAGTGAAAGCATTTGGCCCAAAATCAAGCATAATCCAAATAAAGCAGAATCGAATTTCTGGGTTTTCTCAAGCATAATCCAAATTCAGCAGAATCGAATTTCTGGGTTTTCCCACGCGAATGTATCACGATAAAGGGCAATAAGGCTGTTGCTGGTCGGTTTCTAGGCCAGATTTGAGCACACAGCAGTGAAGCTGGAGGCCGAGGGTAAATGAATACGCTTTGGTGCATGCTTGAATAATGTTAGGATTTGTTTTGAGGTGATACTGTTTTGGGGTTGGTGGGAGATTGTGTTTATGGAATTAAGGAGGCCAATGGCATCAAAAACAAATCCTGATCTACAAAATTGAATAATTTGCGATGTTGTGGATTGCAGGTGTCGCGTGTGAGTGGAGAGGTGTGATGGCGTTTCGAGATGAGCTTCATGAATATAACGAAATGTGTAGTCTTTTTGAATTTTAACGGTTCTTTATATGGCCGGTAAATTACATATACGGTCATTGAACTTCTGACAAATATTATTTGGGGTATTAAACTTCAATTTGCCTCAATTGGACTTTAATTTAGTTTTAAATTTGATCACTTAACTTCAATTTACTTTCAAATTTAACTATTCAGAGTCACATGTCAGTCTTTCAAATTGTTGAAACTTATTTAATTGACAATCTTGCAACAATAAATCTCTCGTAATCTCTGCATAGTATGCCAATTTGCCACACCACATCATAACACATTTTAAACTCTGCGAATAATTGGACAAATCAAAATAAATACATATTTTAGAATATTTAAATTCATTAAATATTTTATATAGCTTGTTTTGATGTCATATTCTTTTATTTTTTATATTTAAATTTTTAACGTTTGAATTTTGTCATGATGACTATTGAAAGTTTCGATTATAAGGGTTCCTTGGGTACATTGGGGTAGCCGTATCTCTACTAGTAAAGGATGGTATGAATATCTCACTTATTTGGAGGAGAGGTACCAATCCTTGAACGACATTGATTGTGAAAACAACAATACAAAAGCGAATTGGTGGTATGAATATTTCACTTGATTGAGGCTGCAAAAAGTTTTACTGGATAAGCACTAAGGCAACTAGAGTAAAAAATAATGAAAATTTTCTAATTAGTCATTTTCTACAGCAAAAATAAGGCCACGTATGTTTCGGATTAAAATTAGATTTTAATCTAAATCAAAGTTAAACAATCAATATTAACCACATTTTTCATGGGTCATACAACTTTTCAACCACACATTTCAAAAACTTCAATCACAATCTACTAAAAATCTAATTTTAATCCGCACCAAACACCCACTAAAATTGCCTAATTAGAATGTTTAGCTCCTTAAATTTCATCCAGAAATACAGAGATTATCTGAATAAACTTAAAATTTTGTCAAATTTGATGATAATTCCTAGATGGGTCAAAATTAGTGCAACAAGGAGAGAGGAAGTGTGTGTGCATGTGTAAATGGATTAGAAATTTCTAGTCAATATTGCTTAGTTTGACTAGAATTTTTAGATGACTAGAAAAATATTTTAAAAAGTTCGATGAGCAATTATAATATTTAACCTGCCATTAAACAACATTTTTAAAAGTTCCAAATATTTAATATCTGAGTTGTTAGATTGATCTTGAAAGAAATAAAGAAAGTTAGTTTGTATAGAATTGAATTACATCCTTCACAATCACAACAGACAATCTGCTTCTCCCTATTCTACGGGAGCATGCTTGGCTAAGCTTAAAATTAAGTTAATACTTTTTTCAGTGAAGTTTTGTTTCTCAACACTTGCAATAAATTTATATAAAATACTACTTCAAAATAGTTACTTATTTTTTTTCCAGTAAAGAGGTAACTTTCAAAATAAGCCCTCATTTGATTTGACTAAAAATCATATTTTTAGTAAATTTTGAAAAATAGCGAAACTAAACATTTGATAAAAATTATGAATCCTATAAAATATGATTGAAAACGAATTTCAGAAAAAATAATTTTTAAACAATGAGGCCAAACGGGTAAATAACTTGTCCTCAACTTTTACCAACCAAAATTATTTTATTCTACAACTCATTTATTTACTCATAATTTATTTTTTAAGCGTAGCAAAACATGCTTGAACTGGCATTTTAACAACCATGCACTTCCTCATAAATTTTTTTTATCAAGACCTCTTTGGAAGGTAAAGATGCCAGTTAACCAGAATTAACAAGACTTCAACCAAAAATGAAAGAATTAACATCTTATAGGTGAAATGAAAATTCAATTCGAAGAAAAATATGCAAAAGCTCTACTAACATGAGCTCAGATTGCAATAATTAATGATAGCAAGAAGAGGTTGCAATAAATTAGTGTAGAAAAGCATTAACTGGATGGCCGGATTAAGCCTTAACATTCTTTGTGAAGTCTGAGCATGTCTGGCAGCTGCAGTCTGAGAAACGGCAAATTTCACATCCGAAACACACACAGGTAGTACATCCTTTGCATGTTGGAGAGCGGCTGCAGCCCCTGTACACCCTGCGGCTTGCTCGTTCTTCATCATCATCACACGCAAGTCTGGTACATAAAAATGTATAACAGTCAATGGCAAGATATCTTATATTGGCCAAGAGAAATTAAGTTTTAGGAGATAGAAGTTAAGGATAGACAGGCCACTCCTTGATTTTCACATGCTGATTATTTTGGATTTGCTTAAACCAAGTCGCAGAGGTCTGAACTAATCATCCCCACTTACAAATGTATTTGATTGAACTTTTCCCAGCATTTTTTTTAATAAACTTGATCTATGGAGCAAACTGCTACCTAACAAAGACTTGAGCTCATGTCACAATGATCCTTTTATGAAGCCCAAAAACAACATAATACAATTGTATCTCCATCAAACTTCTAATCTCCAAATTCTCGTGTTTCCAGCTATATGAAGAAAATAAGGAAATGCGATAAAGGAAAGATCATCTAGAAATGACATCAAACTTCTAATCAACGATTTCTCACTTTTCCATCTATAAGAATAAAAAAACACGAGAAAAGGAAATACTCTCCGACAAGGGCGGATCCAGCACCGGGCAAGCCGTTGCGGTTGCCCTTGCTGGATCCGCCGAAAAAGAAAGGATTATAAAACTTTGACGAATGGCATTAAATATTTATATATGTACCAAAGTTGAACAAGTGGTTGGGTAGCTCATATGGTAAAACGCTAATTTTGCATAGGAAAGGCACATGGTTCGATTCCAGGAACCTCCAATCCTTGTTTTAAATTTTTAGCTACAAAATTGGATGAAAACAAATTTTATATCTCATTTGCAATGAAAAAAATCTTAACTTATACTCACTACATGATAATGAAAAGCTTGACCACTATGACAATTGAAGGCTTTTAACAATAAATTTGACAAGAAAATATATTCGGTTTTATCAAAGTAATAGACGCTTTGCTTTAAATTTTTTTACTTTTAACTAAAATTCGACTTTGCAATGACTTAGTGGTTGAACCGCTGACTTGATAATTCGTGCAATTAACGATTGGGTCACGTATGATAACTATGCTTAATATATATTTTTATTTTTAGGTTTTATCAATTTATTCTGTAAAATTTAAATTTGGACAATTTAAGTAGTGCTCTTTATTCTTTTAAGAGTTCGAAAAACATTTTTTTTTTTTCAAAAATAGTTCTAGAAATCATTGTAATAAAAGATTTGCATAAGTTTCGCCTAAGTTCGGAACTTGTATTTACTGTTTAATCATGATTTAAGTATGAGTTTTATCTTGTCTCACTTAAGTTCGTAAAAACTAGAATCTTGATCATACTTATATGATTCAAAAAATATATTTTTTTCTTGTTTTGGATTGTATTGGATAATATTTTCATGTATATGACTTTTACGTTTATATTGATTGAATTTTTTTAATATTATTTAATTAATTATTAATAAATAATCTTACTATTGCGACCGTAAACGGTCAACGAACCATCCTAGTTCACTCGACTTCCTAAATCCGCCCCTGCTCTCTGATGTAGGAGAATCCTATTTGGTATACGATTTTTTATTGTAATAAGATTTATCACATTTCCTTCTTGTTTTATAGTAGTGGAATGTTAATGATTACCTATCAAAAAAAAAAAAAACCTTATGATAGTAGTGGAATGCACATGCATCCTCGAGATAATGTTCGGAGGATAGCAAAATTATCAACCTCGGTCTAGAATCTGGAACGAAGGACGGATAGGCTCATAATGTTGCTAACAAAAATTTGCAGACTTTAACTGCTATAAATATTGATCGGTCCAACAAGCCTAGAATACAACAACAATTGGTTAGAGATTTTTCTCGAGTCCCAGCTAGGCTCGAATCCTCACAACGTGATGGTAGAAATTTTGAAATATTTTCTTCTTGATTGATTGGTTTTCTCTTCTTCAACCAAACTCGAGGATGATTGTTTCAAGTGGAGGAGAAATGTAGGACAATTCTACTAAATATCAATTATTAGTATTAGTTTAGGATTTAATTATTATTAGTGAGTAGGATTCCTAGTATTTATAGTATTGTATTAGTTTTGTTAGTTAATTGCTACTAGGGGTAAGTTATTAGTTTTCTTGTGCTTCTCAGTTTCTTTTACTTTGTCTACTAGAATTAGGAGATACTTCTTTTTCCTATGCCTTTAAGAAGAGGACTAGACTTGTTTGTAATCACTCTATTATTCATTATATTCAGGTTATTCCACATAATATTTTTGAGCTTTTGAGCTTTTTCTTGTTTTCACAAAATTAAATTCTGCACTACCATCTAATACCGTGTAAGTATAAAAAATTGGCCATACCTATGAGCATCTAGAGCATCTCAAATTGCTAAATGCGTTCAAGAATCTACTAAGCTAATCATATGCATCGAGCTGAGGAGGATAATTTTATCATTGAGATGAAACACTAGACTTACATTAAATGAAGAATAGACGATGAACCCTAATCTTTCATAATATATTCTTCATTTCATTGAATAATATATCAAAATATCTGTACTTCTAGGAGCTCGGGAAACTAAAACTTATAATTTCTCTGGAAGAAAGAAGCATTTCAATGACTCTACACCAAGTCAACTGTAGCACATTCATTTCAGGTCAGTTTGGTAGTTAAGTATTATAAAAGATTAGCACGGAAAAACATTCCATGAGTTTAAGAGGCAAGGCTACAATTGAAAATAAAGTGTATTTGGCCCACCGGATGGTAGCTTATCATCAGGTGACGACTTATTTGTTGTGCATAATTAACACCAAGGACTGCATACTTTTCCAGGGAAGTTTTTATAAGTTCCTCTGATTGACTCTGTCATGAAGGAACAGACTGATTATCAAAACTCACCCGCTACAAGTTAGTCATCCAATTGTAGCGTGCTCATTTCCTCTTTTTTTCTCTTGCAACCAAAAATGTGTTTTAAGAGAATTGAGAACTGCACTTTCTGGTGATAGAAAAGTACAGTGAAAATGGCATTTTAAATGACAAATTTTCTATATTGACACAGTACAGTGGTCAGTAATCAGTACAAGGCAATATAAGGGAAAGAGATAAAACACCTGAAATTGACGTGATCTGAGTATGTTATCCAGTATAAGAAGTTCAAGAATAAGGTCAGTAAGTACATACTTGTCATAGGGTATATCTGAGCACTTCCAATTCTCATTCAACAAAATGTCATGGTAAATCCGGCATTCCTCATTGGAGCGGAGACGGAACCTGCGCAATTTGTTGCACTGACTGCATCGAATGAGCTCATCACGGTGACAGGGTTTCCCAGTTTGGGACCGGTGAGATCCGTTGGCATTTTTCAATGCTTTATTGTAATATTTGAGCAGTGCAGTTTTAAATATAGGAACTTTCTCGCCATCAACAATGACCCAAATATTGTTCTTCCATTTCCTGGCAGTTTCTCGTCCAGAATGCTTCTCAAATGCAGCAGGTGTCAATTTGTCTAACGGTAAACAATGGAACTCAAACCTCAGAGAAGTAACCCATCAAGTGAAGAAAAATGAATTACGTAGCAAAATACAAAAATTTGAGATGCATTTGTCTGTAGCAGTACAATAATTATATGCAAATCCATAAAGAATACTGTTGTTTTTCTTGAGCATTTTTTAGATGCAACATCAACAAACACACAAGATAGACACTGGAACTTGCAGAATGGACTGACTTAAGTCTGTGCTTCTAATTTCTAGATTTACCAGCCCATTAAATAAATCAGATGGCACTTTGTCCAAACAAAATACACATGTTTATTAACACATATTGAGGCATTACATGTATACATGCTTTGAAGGATAACAATAAGAGAAGTTTGAGAACATTTAACAACTGTGTTTGCTCATTGTAGTTCATTGCTATCCTACTAAGAATGAGGAGTCAATTGAAAAGACTTATACCATGTAGCTTTCTGCACAAACATGCCTTCACTTCTAGGTGAGTCATAATCACAACCCCAGGCAAAGTTATAGCATTTCTCTATCTTGTCTGAATAATCCATTATCTTGTCTCTATCTAAGTGAAGCTTATTACCTATTCTACTTTGCCAAGGGATAGCACACAAGCATAGTTCCAGAACAAGTATACAGTTAGCCTACATATCAAAAGATGGATATTCATCAAGAAAAGTAACTCCCAACCAATGAACCATATGGCAAGTAACTAGATATTCAAATATATTGGCATCCAAAAACATTCATAAAGAAAATATTATGATCTGCAAAAAGATACATAACCTAACTTCAAAAAATACCCATGCTTCCTCATCTAGCTACTCGTATGAGATTGGAATAAACAACAACCATAAGCAGGCCTTATCCTTGACACAAACAATTACTAGATAAATGGAATCTCTCTTATCCAAGTTCCAACAACACATTTATGTCCTAACACTACAAAAAACAAGGCAAAAGTATTTCATAAACAAAACTGATTAATAAAACGCCCATTGAGCTCCATAAATGATGACATTAAGATTTCTGACTTCTGCAAACAGTGTAACAGAATTCTGCATCAAGCATACACAAACTAAAAAATCATAACTGCAAGCAAAGTATAATGCAGAACACTTTCTCTCCTGCACATGCTTCACAGATTCATTCAAATCCAAAAGATGCACCATTTTAATGGAAAACCACAATACAAAGCAAGAACCTTGTAAACAAGGTTTCAGGCTAAGATAACAATGACATATCTATTCACTTAGACAAATCAACATACACTTAAGCTGTACAAACCTCCAATCTCTAAATGCGCACAAACAGACCCATTGACAGCATCATTTCATGTTTAAACACAAGCCCATTATACAATCTTCAAACACAGAATAGGTATACATGCATCGAAGCAGAATAGCCTTAGGTCAAACGACATTGCACATGATGTTTATGCATCTGCTTTCGTGTTTATATGCGCGTACAGAAATAGACTCGAATGGATAAATGATGCGTAAACGAATATTCGGAAACCTTCTTGGCAACCAGGAGTGCATTCACAGTGGATCTCAAGATCACCCGAAACGAAAACCCTAAGCGTTCCAACAGCATCTCCATATGTATGGCTGGTGCACCCACACGTCACCTCCACGTAATCATCGGACCGCTTGAATCCAGTCATATCTCTTACCTCGTCATCGCTGAAAAACATGGCACAACCGTTCTCCATATTCTTTCTCTTTCTCACTTCGCTCATTCTCTCTCCCTCAAACGCCCTCTGTCAAAGCCAAGAACAAAAAATAACACAAACCCACATCATAAAAATGCTACGAAAAAACAAAAACAGTCGAATAAAACAAGATGATTTTCGGCCGCTTCAATGCCTTTTCTCATGTGTGCGTGTTTATATACATAAAATTTTATAACACACACACATATAAACACTGAAGCAATGTATGGAGGGGTAGAAATGGACGGCCCAGAAGAAAAGAAGGGTTGGGGTAATTGGCTTAGCGAGCACGCACCTACCTGCAAAGAGGAGATCTGATAAAGAGAGTTAAAAAGGAGGAAATAATGAAGTGGGTTTCTTATAGCGTCTGCGTGAGAGAGAGAAAGAGTATTCATTTTGGGCTTTTGTTCAAGGGGAACAGATTGAGCTGGCGAAAGCTTACAAACAAATATCATCAATTGAAAAGGCGTGTGTATGTAATTTCGAGGACTGAGTCCATCAGATAGAAAGTAGACGATGTTTTTCAAGACTGTACTTTGCAAACATTTTGGCACTAATTTGGGAAGGGGTTTCTTGAAACACTTTCCATGGATGCTTTTTTATAGTGCTTTACTCAATTGTACTACTAGTGAGTGTAATCTGAGTTAAGTTGAACTGGTAGAAGAAAAATATATTTCTACTTTATAAGGAAAATTTTAGTAGTGTTGGGTCCGCCCTAGGGGAGGTAAATCGATTGAGCCGCTTGCTAGACTCGTAGACTCGATTCGATCCATGGACCACTCGAGCTCGTGTTGAGACGAGTCACGTATCGAACCAAACCCTTTTTTTTTTATGAGTCAAGTGGACTTGGCTCATTTTTTGACTAGTTTTTGGCTTATTTTACTAATTTCTTTAAGAAAATAAAGTCAACTCTACCCCCATTGACTCAAGATCCAACGTGTTTGGCTGCACGATGCATTCACCATATACCTCTAGCCATAGACATGTTCAATTAGTATATGATTGACTTTATCACAAAGATGACTGCATTGCAGCAAAGCTGCATAGGTGAGTATGCTGGATTGTTTAGGGTAAAAAAGGACAATGCTATGGGTACATAACATTGTCCATAAATGCAACATTATCCGATGAAAAATGGCACAATTCATTTTTGTCACAACTCAACTTGCCTTTGATATGACTATTCTTTTGGTCGAGTTAGGGATTTGTTGTCATAGATTAATTAAATGTTTGACATCGGAGTACATCAATTGTTGTTAGTATATGAAAAATGAGAATACGTCTTGTAGTGTATTGTTTTGTGTAGGTATCTTTCTATTTGTTAAAAAGAATTTACGTCTAAATATTCACATTTAATGGAGAAAATCAAATCTTAACTCCAGTCGACCTCTCGTGTATCTAGAGTCTTGTGATGAGCCAATCACATACAAAATTAAAAAAATTCATTTTTTATTAATCGAAATCTCTAAATTTTATATTTTTTTTTATTGCAGTCTCCATTTTATTATTTGAATTTGATTATTTACTAATTTTTATAATGAAGTTTATTATATAATTTAGCAAAAGATATAAAGCTGGTGTGTCAAAATTTCAGAATGTTTATTGCATGGTTTTTATTCAGAAAACTCTCTAGTGCCTAAGAGTGATAGACGGTTTCAAGTTGTGGAACTAAACGTGCAACTTCCCAAGTTTTACAAAATGTATTAGAAAATTTCATAGCACTAAACGTAGAAGCGAGAAAATAATTTCTGCAATTGATGTTTGTCGCTATTAGGGGCGGAGCCAGCGAACAAAAATAAAATTTTATATTGAGCTAATATATACATAAAAAGAAATTTCTTAAAAAGATTGATTGAATCTAGGTCAGGCTTGGGCTCACCCTTGAATCGTGCTATCCATTGTAGCTCAACCAATAAAGTAGTCGGATCAGTATCCAACAAGCGTTCTGCTACATGACGTGCTATGTGACGGCCATGGGCTGTGACATGGCACGTGTGTTGTGCTGAAATGATATGTTTTCGTATTTATCTATTTACTTAAGTTTGAAGATATCAAGATATTACTGGCATCTTAACTTCATTCATTGATGTTTAAAAGAATTCAAATTTATAAATAAAATTCATTATCTACTCAAAATTCATTATCTTAGTTTCATTCATTGATGTTTCATTCATTTACATATTTTTATTTGTTAAGAAAAAGTCATATGTCGATGTATCAAAACTATATTGAAAGATAACAAATCTCAACTATAAGAACTTCACAATCGAAGCAATCTAAAAATTAGAATATTGATATGAATGTTTGAACTTTCCAACATGGAGCATATAGAATCTATAGATGAAAAATGAATGGAAAGTTTAGTGCTATAGTTGGTCTACCTACTTTTAAGAAAGCTACACAAACGTTGGCAATCAAAGAGAGAAAATGTAAAGTGGATAGGGAAATAAGTAAAAAAGAAATAAACGAATGAAAACAAGTGATGAATAAAAAGAGAATGTTCTTATCATTGAAGAGTATCTTCATCATCACACTTCAAAAAGAATCCAAAAGTACGAGTTTTGAGATTGAAACACATATTTTTAATCGACAATCAACATCATCTAATTCATGGAAAAAAATTATCAATAAGAAATTCCAGGGATGGGAAGTTTTTTAAAAGTGTAAAGTCTTGAATTATTTCTTGAATTCACTATTTATCCAAAGTAGATGTATGAAAAATTGTTTTATAAGGCCAAATATAGGAGTTTTGACATTTGACAATCGATAAAAATAAACGGAATAAAAAAGGGATCTAATAGTAAATATCAAACAAATTTACGTAATCTTTTTTTTTTTTTGGTTACGAATTCACATAATTTGGATACATAAAAAATTATTACTCTTATTGTACATAATCTTTTACCGAATCGACAAGTGACGACCCCTTATTGGGGGGCATCTGTGCCCACACTGGGGGCGCCACTTGTCGATTCAATAATCCATTATATAAAAAATTAGTTACATGTATCTTGATCCCATAAGAAAATGACAATTTGTGAGATATTTAGTCAAATCTGAAATATCTAAGCGACGGATATACAAGAATACAACTCCATAGTCTACTTGCCATTTTATCAAAACACATTATATATACCTACTACCCTATGTATTGTACTTTACATATTTATTTGCTTGTTCACTGAAGTAAATTGTACGTTGCCAAAAAAAAATAAAAAAATTAAGAAAGCTAAAAAAATAATTTATTGTCTATTGATAATTCAAAAATTGGTAGATCCTTATAGTCTTCCCAGTGAGTCAGATACCCTGTTAAATATGTTTAAGAACTCTTTTCTTCAAGAATATTTTCTTCAAGCATAGTTAATTTTCACAATATGGCGAGTAGGAAGAATCGCCCCCTCGACCCATACGTCGACATATACACTACTTTGAGATCACATCATATTTGTGATCGACGTTGAATTATTTTTAGGCTCCAACCTCCAGGTCGAAAAGTATATCACAATGGGCCAGTCAATTCGTCAAGCAAAGAGTTCATCTCCTAAGTTGCACCTCTCCTTTATCACAAGATGATATAAAATCTCATCGCAAAAACCTAATCAACATTATCTATTATGCTGTTTAATCTATTTCATTGTTTACCAAATATGTCCTATGAATTTTCAAAAGTTGATTGCTATTAAAAAATCGAATATAATATATTGAGTACTTGAATATAATTTAAGTTTTATCTAACTTTGAGTGAAATTTGATTTTGGTCACTCAATATTTTCTGCTTCAAACATATCATTGAAATTTTAATTTAATTTCAGTTTAGTTATCGATAATGATCATGTCACAACATGATAAAATTTTAGACGAGATAAATATATTTTTTTCATACAGACTATAATTAATATTAGTTTTGTTGTGTTGCCTGAATAACGACGTAAATTCACGTTTTTAACTACCATAATTGCGATATTGAAACAATGTCGTATGTCTATTTTCTTTTTAAATCAAAGTGATCTAAATCTGGACACAAGCTTTTTATGTTCCTTCCCAACCTTAGTTGGGGGAATTTGGTATTATCTCCTATTCATAGATTAATAATTCAATATAGTTTAACGTGGACATTGGCCCTACCGTGCTACCCCAATAGTAACATGATGAGAAATTAGAGATTTAGGATGAACATAAATCATTAAATCTAGAGGTGTTATATTCAATTACAAGGGTAAACTCTTGGCGTCGAAATATCATCTAGTTTACTAAATTCCAATTTTCTCATTTGTGTAACAAAACTTCAATTTTTATTGCCAATTTCACCATCCATCGTATGTTTTCCAAATTGATTAAAAGTGGCTTAATTGATTTCATTTCAAAATTAATCTTCCACGTAATCAGTGTGACATGCCAACTAACCACTATACCACTTCATTAAAGTATTAACCCGTATTTTAACCGAATGTTTATTTTTACCATTCCTTTTTCTAGAGTGCCACGTAGCAATTACGATAAAACTATCATTTAAGTAATTTTCATTCAATTTAGGGAATAGTGAGCGACAAAAAAATGATAGAATGATAAAATTTGAAACTTCAACAATCCAACTGAGATAAATTGAAGTAGTAACTCAATTGAGTTTTCACTTAAAGTTCATTGACTGCAAATGAAATTTATCCTATTACAAACAAAAGTCACCAAAACAAATGTCAATTGTGCATATGTAAACCCGACTTTTACAAATTAAAGACGTGATTTAACGTTCATTTGAGAAAATCTGTCTCCCACGGCGGAAAGAACATTAATATGGGAATCCTCTAATGTTTTCTAGGTTTAAACTGAAACAATGGTCAAATTTGAAGAAGGAAAATGAAAAAGAACGTTCGCCCACGCATATCAGCAAAGTTATCCTCAAATCTGTCAAATTATCATACTTAATCACCTATAAATATCGTTACTTTAAATATTAACATCAATACTTAATTGCAAACCCACAAATTAAGCAATCCTTTGCGGTCCCACTCTTTCTTACCCTCTCTAGTCTGAACTAAGCAAATTTTATAATCTTCCTTTTTTAATCTTGCAACAGCACTAGTTTTTCTCCACCTTCTTATGTTTTAACCGTTTAAGAGCCTCTTTTTTGTTTTTTTATTTTTTTTTCCCTCCAAACTTCGCGCTATGAAAGTGAGCTTTCTGGAGATGCAAATCTGATTTTCTTGAACTGGCTCTGAGTCTTGATAAAAGCCCATTTGCTGTAGTTTTGATTTAAGTTTTTTTGCCCTCTTTCTTTAAAACTCTTTAATTCTTGGGTTTATGTTTGTTGTGGATCTGAAGAAAGTGGAAGCTGCACATCTATTCATTGCATGTGGAAAATTCAGCTCATAGGTTCGAATTTTTTTACACTTCATACTTCGCTTTATTCATAAACTTTCAACTTTCAAATTATTTATGTTCTTTCTTTTCGGATTTACCCCTTTTGTATATCTTCATATCTCTTCGAAAAACTGAGAAAAAAGAATCAAAATAAAAATAAAGTTGGTGTCTTTTTTGCGGCGGAAATTTTTGGGCACTTGTGATTTTGTTCTGTTACAGAATCTTGTACTTTTATTTATTTATTTTTTCACTCAGTAAATCTCCGTAGTTTTTCTTGGGCCTCATTTTTCGATAAGTTCGAGTTTATCATTTGAGGATTGGCACTTTAGTTTGCTAATTTCAAAAAATTGAGGTATTCTGATAGTTGGCGACAACTGTTGAGTATGAGGAAAAATGCTAATTATCATTCAGGAAGGGTATTTATTGACAGAAGGTGGAAAATTCCATTCTTTGTGAGTTTGCTTGTGTCAATTACTCTATTTACTGCTACCATTTTTGGGTTATACTCTGCGTCTTATGGAAGAGATCAGTTGCAAGTAGACATTGTTACGTTTGAAAATTCTGAGGACTCGGATGGGTACTTTGTAGAATCGGATTTAATGAAGTCTTTTAAATCAAGTAAGGCTTCAGAAATAGAACCTCCGAGATTTGCTTATCTCATTTCGGGTACAAAGGGCGATAGTCATAGGATGATGAGAACATTGCAAGCGGTGTATCATCCGAGAAATCAGTATATTCTGCACATGGATCTCGAGGCCCCCCCACGGGAGAGGTTAAATTTGACTATGTCAGTGAAGAATGATCCAACATTTGGTGAGGTGGAAAATGTACGTGTTATGTCGCAATCCAATTTGGTGACCTACAAAGGTCCTACTATGATTGCTTGTACCCTTCAAGCCATAGCGATTTTGTTGAAAGAGAGCTCGAATTGGGACTGGTTTATAAACCTAAGTGCTTCCGATTATCCTCTTATGACTCAAGATGGTCAGTTGACTACCCATAATTCTACTCAATTATTTGAAGTGGTGTTTATTATCATGTTCTAATGTTGATATCTTATATGTTTACTTACTGTGAAAGAGGTCCCTCTCATCTTTCCTATCCTGTCATTGAAAATGAAAATGATGAAACTATTCACATGGCATGTTGCTGCACAAGTGCAACGAGATAAAGGATTGGGTTTTAAACCATTTATAGGATTAGCATTATTCCGATGTCATGATTGGTATAGGGAAATAATTAATTTGATAGTATACAGAGGCAAGGATGAGATATTAATAAAGAATATGAACTTTTGATTTTCAAATTCTGCCCTTTTCAGAACTGGTGTTGTAGTAATGATATTTACTTTGAAAAGTTTCTTATTTTTAATGAACACCTGGATTTTAGCTGTTGAGTAAAGTAATTGTGTATAAGTCGAGTCATAATTGTGTATAAGTCGAGTCATAGTCTTATGACTGTGATGAAGAATAATGTTGGGAACTTGAGCGAGGATGTGCTGGGGAAGAGTGAGATTCTTTCACTGCTCTGTTCCACAGTTGTATAATGTGTTAAATTTTAAAGTCATTTATTGGTTTTTGAAGTGTCAAAATTGGGGAGAATCAAGAAGTTATTTATTTTTATAAATGACAACCCTATTCTCCACATGTTTGATCAAAATATACTTATGATCATCTATCATTTGGTATACGTCTTGATGGTTGGAAAACTAGAAATTTTCCTGGATGGAGATTACTATTATCAATTCTTTTCTCTCTATCCTGTTACTTGGGGGAATGTTGACCGAATCCAAGGATGTTTTAGATTTTATAAACGAGTGTGCTTGTATGAAAACTAATTTTCCTCGAAATAGCTCTGTAAAAACTTTGTTCAATTTTCTCCCGTCCTTTCTTGAGTTTTTTTAGCCCCTGTTTGGTTTGGACAAAAAATAGATTTTTAGTATATTTTGATAAAAGTTAGTAAGATTTGTGATTGAAAGGTTGATAAAAGTTGTGGGTCCATAAAATATGTGGTTGAAAATGAGTTTCATGAAATGGGGGGCCAGATAGGTGTTTATTAATTTTTAGGTGCCAGGGGGTGGGGGACTGGAACTGATTAATCTTGAGTATCTTTAGCATGTAAACACTGGAGAGTTATTCTCTCTAAAACTTCACATTGCTGCTATTAGCTGACCTGTGGAAAATGAATTTTAGCCGAAACACATCCTCTGTGACGTCTCACGTGACATTCTTTCTAGATCAGGTGCCTGTCACATTAGTTGATAAATTCAAATCCAATCTAGATAATAGAATCCTACAATTATGTAATCCAAAACAACAAAACTGATACTTTCCGCTGATGATCTCAATCTTATGTGAACTGACATAATTGTGAATATTTGAACTCCTTGGTCTTCTTTGTCCTTACAAAACTTCCATTCATACTTGGAATCTATGTATTGATTATAGTTATCATCTATCTATTTTTTGTAAGGGTTGCTACTGTGGGAAATAAGAAATGAAGAATGCAATGGTTTGATCATTGATATTCTTATAAAGAGCTTGTTCTCTATTTTCATTGGTCAAATTTTTTTGAACGTATTTCGTGCCCTGGTAAATTAATGTAATTATATCTTGTATTTTATAGAAATTTATGATGTTTTGATCTATTCTTTGGATCCAATCCTAGGACGACCCTTGTAATGATCCTACGAAAATCCAGATTATTGCAGACTCACTTTCTGCATTGTGAGTCAGTAACTAATCTGAAGGAAATCTTCGCTAAACTTTATTGACAGTATAGCGTTGAAATAAATTTTGATTGTTTAACTGTAACTTGTAAAAAGAAAAGAATAATGCTTTCTTGGTGTCTATACTTCTTTCTATGACGATCTAACTCATTGTGCAGATATGTTATACGTTTTCTCCAATCTGTCTCGAAATCTCAATTTCATTGAGCACACACAGATTTATGGGTGGAAACTGTAAGTACCTGTATACAATGAAAAACGAGCAATAGTGCTTTGATTCAATGTAAAAAATTTAACACTTTTTTACTATGCTGATGTTTCCAGGAACCAGAGAGCAAAGCCTATCATAGTTGATCCAGGCCTCTACTTGTCTAAAAAATCTGAAATTGCATGGACTTCTCAACGTCGCTCAATTCCAACATCTTTTAAGTTGTTTACTGGTGAGTTTCTTATCCCAGTTAACTTGAGGTTTAGTCGTGGAGTAAAGAAATGCATTTAGTGTATGTGACAGTATTAAAAAATAATTTTCAACTTCTTTTTCTTCCTTAAATGTTGTCTATTATAGATCATTTCCATAATGGGCAGCTAGTAAAGGGACTTGATTAACACTTGAAATAGATTATACTGCACACTGATTGCAAGTGTTAGTCTTATTCTTTCCTTTAACTGCAGGCTCGGCATGGGTGATTCTAACTCGCTCTTTTGCCGAATACTGCATATGGGGGTGGGATAACCTTCCCCGAACAATCCTCATGTATTATACAAATTTCATCTCGTCCCCAGAAGGATATTTTCACACAGTTATTTGTAATACTGAAGAGTTCCGTAACACTGCAATAGGTAATGATCTCCACTACATTGCTTGGGACAGTCCTCCTAAGCAGCACCCACGTTCATTAACAATCAAGGATTTCAATAAAATGGTAAGCAGCAGTGCCTCCTTTGCTCGGAAATTTCACAAGGATGATCCAGTTTTAGACAAGATCGATAAAGAGTTGCTTGGTCGAACAAATCGTTTTGCACCTGGGGCATGGTGTGTTGGGAGCTCGGAAGATGGGACCGATCCTTGCTTCTTGCGAGGTAAAGATTCTGTGTTTAAGCCTGGTCCTGGTGCTGAGAGGTTAGAACAGCTAATTGCGAATCTGCTATCTGAAGATTTTCGTAGTAAGCAGTGCCATACACAGTGAGGATAAAAAATGAACCTTCCTTTCAATCAAGATGATTAAAACTTCCAGCTCAACATAGCTCAAAGGTAAGGGCTTTTTGAGAAGCTGTTTGCAATTTTTTGCAGCAAGTAGTGTTCTCTCACAGGGGAAAGTTTGGATAGTTCAAACTGTAAACTGTAAATTACTTCATTAATAGAATGCAGCATCATTATACAAATTTCATATATTTTTTTTTTCATCAAGAAATGAATTCTGTATCCACTCTTCAGTTCGTATCATACATTCATACTGAGAGCATGCGTGGATGTTTAGTCTAGCACTATCAGTACGCATACCCTGATAGGATGGCACTGTGCGCACGTGCTTGAGCCTACATGAGCTAGATGCTGGTCGACCGAGTGCCATATGCATGCATGGACAACTTTGCGCCTTACCATGGCCTAGGGCCGGCCTTGAGATTTTGGATTCCCCGTACGACATTTTAAAATGGTGCTCCTTTCGTGAAATTAAAAAATATATATA
>CAIGRL010028682.1:0-17893 GCA_903798325.1 Fraxinus xanthoxyloides
AAGGAGCTAAATTATTTGTAGAGAAGAAAAATGGAGTTCCTGTCAGGATTTTGATCGAAAGTGCCATTCAATTGAAGAATGTTAGAATTTTTGAGATGGTCGATCCTTCATTTGCCTCAACTTAAGATATTTTTTAGAGAGTAAAAGAATAAATCTTAGATTTTTCAAGCATTTTTAGTTGGACAAATGCCTTGTTTATGGACCTTTTGTCCACTTTTAGAACCTTATCGTTGTGTTGCGTTGGAAGTTATGATTAAATTCAATTTCCAAAATTATTTTTGAGACTTGTGTGGACATAACACTTTTTAAGCAATTCATTATGTCACGTATGAATTTACTTTACTAAAGTCTGAAATCTATGTTGATTGTATCAGAACTTGCCATAACGTTTTTGCCAACATGTGGGACCCCTAGACCTTTTGGTAGTCGAGGCTATAATTTGAGTTTTTAGCCAAGACTATGGTTTTGCACGCTTTGCTACTATATATTGCTCTTGGGGATTGAGGCATCTTTTGTTCCAACTATACCTCAACTACATACGTGCAAATATGCAAGGACGTGTAACGGGAGACTTGTGCAATAGGTTGGAGTCTTGATGTACCATCATTATTTCCACGCGTAACAGTAGACACGGTCTGCGTAAAAAGTGTCATATTGACAGCGTAGCAAATCTCTAGAAACTCATTTTCAGTCTAACGGAGCCAATGCTTAATTGATATGGCAAGAAACAAATTGACCGTGCTTAATTGATATGTCAAAATTTAAACTTTCTGTCTCTTGTTTCTTATTTTTCTCTCATGTTCATTATTTTTGCCCTCTCTTTTCAAATATACACTGGGTTGAAATTTGAGTTATGAACATTTTTTAGATTCCGCTCGGTGCTCATTGTTTTTCAATTCTTTTTACTATAAAATTATTTTCAATAACACATTCACAAAATAAAATATTTTGCACGTAAAATTAAGTTTTTTTTTTCTATTTTTTAACTACACGTTCTCCGGAAAATACTATACAAAACTCTCTCTCTCTCAAAAATAATGGGCACAAAATAGGGGATTATTAGAGATGAAATTAAAACTCAACTATGATTCGTTAGACATGAGTACTATGTCCTGGTTTGATAGTGATTAATATTTAGATTTTAATTTAAGTTAAATTAACAATTAATTTTAACCTAAAAAAATAACAATTAATTTTAATCTCAACAAATAAGCCAACAGAATCCGAATACATCCCCTCTATAAGACTCATCCGCACACTGAAACACTCCATTAAAAGGCAAAGACCGCCAATCGAGAAAAATGATGATGGGCCAAGATGGAGCCCAGGCACAACACGAAGTTGTTTAATTAAATAGTCAAATCAATTGAATAGTCTATGTCACGTCGACATAAATAGAACCTCCCTCCGTCATGTGTATGCCAAGTAATTTATAGGTGTAACAATATATTTTATGGAATCCACAAACTTTTCAATCTCATATTTCATTGACTCTATTTAAAATTTGATTTTAATCCCCACTAAATATGACTACATAAATAAAAACCTTTCTATTTACCTGCAAACTAAGACAATTCAAATTCACATAAAGCTTTGAAGATGCTTTTATTTAACAACATTCTACACTATACAAGTTTCAATGAATTGTGTACAAAATCACAATATCGTGTAAAAGAAGATCATTTTTAATGACATTGCAAGAAAATTCCGAAAAATAATTTTTCATAGCTCAATTATTTGATACTTCGGTTGGCAAACCAATAGGCATATTCGTTTCATTGATAGTACTTATTGAACCTTTAATCTAGTGATATATCACGATTAATCATAGAAAATAATACGATGAAAAATAATTATACAAGGCAACTTCGACCGCCTTTCGTTTTACTCAGTAGTGAAGCTTTCAACCAACAAAACAATTACTAGGGAAGGACAAAGTAACACAAATAAATAAATAGAATATTTATGAATAAATAAATATATTAAAAGATATGATAATTAAACACAAAACTCACGACTCCATTAAATACAAAATTTAAAAAATATAAACAATTTCCTATCATATTAAAAAAGGCACTTTGTAATTGTTGTATATGCAATAGTAATCAATGAGATGTTACTGTTCATTTTCCTAGTTTCCACTCCTTAGTCCTCCAATTTTATACGTTTCTACATCATTTTTATTCCCAATTTGCTATAAAAACGACATCGTATCAGACTTTGAATTGCATTATTCTTTCTTGTCGTTTATAAACTCGTATATTTAGAATTATCAAAGAACCAAAATTGCAAAAGGAATATCAAGAAAGTTCATTTCTATTTTGAAGAATTTGATTTTGTCTTGGGTCCAAAACAGAAGGACAAGATGTAAAACTAAGCAATTGGAGAAAGATTATAAAATTGTTAAGAGACATTTTGAACAAGCAGAAAATAATGTTCTACAAATTAAAAACCATAAACTTGTCTATTGTGTTGAGCTTATTTAAATCCAAATGAAACGTCAATCAACGAAAACACTAACTGTGTTTGTGTGTGTGTGTGAGAGAGTGATAGCTCAAGTGCAGATGAAGTACCAAAAATTAACAATTTTTTCATAATTTATTTATCTGTTTATCGTTGTTATGCAAAAGGTTTGCCGCTCGGTGGAAGAAATAAAGAAGAATAAAGATCATATGTTGTTTTAATGTGTTGAGGTCGGGAAAAAAAAGAGTTAGACTTCGTGCAGCGCGGGCACAAATTTGTATCTCCGCGCAGCACAAAGACTTTCTCCGTGCTGAGCGGAGATCTTGTCTTCGTGCACACAGAGATCTAGTCTCTGCACGCGGAGACATGAACTACGTGTCTCCATGCAGCACAGAGACTTTCTCCGTGCTATGCAGAGACCTTGCAGAGACACGGAGCCTACGTGGAGATCTAGTCTCCATGCGTGGCGTGAAGATCTTGTCTTCGGCACGCAGAGACACGGAGCCTGTGTACTCCATGTACTGTTTTTTCGTTCATTGACATATTATTTGTGTTTAAATACTTAACAAAATATTGAGTTGTTAACCCACCTTAGACCTTGTTTATTAAGATTAAATTTCAGGACTCGTTCAAACATAAAACAGTGCCTGCATAGTTTCAATTAATGAATATAAATAAGTATTACATATTCCCTTTCTATTTTGGAACCGATTTTCAATTCGTCTTCCATTACAAAGAAGATAAAATTAAATTCTTCAAAATAGAAATAGAGGTTGCGAACATCATTATACAACTTCTTTGTTATACATTTTTATTTTTCGATGCACGCTTTATTATTTAATGAATCAAATATTTCCTGCTCAAGTAAACTTGCAATATTTATGTATATCAAACGTTTAATTTTTTCAATTTTCTTTTTGGTGAGTTTCTCTGTGGCGTAATAACAACTTTTGAAATAATCACCTTATTAAATAGAACACTAGCGAGACAATAATATGCTGCCAAAATTTTGAATAATCCAATAAATTTTAATTTTTTTTTGAATATCTATAATTTATACACTAATAAAACACAACAAATACAAAATTCGTGCATTGTAGGGTAAATTATGGCTTTGTTTGAAATCTCTTCTTATTTTCATTTTTTTTCTCTTTCTTCATTTCAACCACGCATTCTCCAAATAAAATAATACTATACACAAATTTAAAACTATTCATTATTTTTCAATTACACATTCTTCCATCAATCACTATTTCAAAATTTATTTTCTCCCCCAAAATGGGTGTCAAACACAAGCTATGAATTTTATATTGGTCCGCTTGATTGTCAAGGTGGAAAATAAATGGAAAGAAAATGAATTTTAGGGAATTGAATTGCCTATAAATTATTTTACTGAGAATTTTAATTAATTGTGTTTGATTAGTATAATTTTTCGAAAAAATGTTAAAAGTTTTGTGTTCGTTTGACTTTGTTTTCATAGAAATTGTCCATTAAAATGATAATTTCTTTTACCATTGGGTCTATAATTTGCTTCACTTGCAAAAAAAAATTATTTTTTTAAAAAAAATTATCATACCGAATACCATTCTTTTGGCTTTGTTTTACTTGAAAATTATCAATAAAAGTGATAAGTTTTTTTATCATTGTATCTAGAATTTTTCCCAATTACTTAGTTAAAGGTGAAATTTTTTTTCCATAGAGAATAAAGTGTATCCAATAAGTAAAAGTAGAAGTTGAAATTTATTTTTCATCTTCCATGAAAAATAATACCCTATCAAACGGTCTGAGCGTTAATATACACAAAAGTCCATTAATAACCAAAGCCCATAAAAAGCCCGATCCATACTCCACGCGTTTCGTGTACAGATCCGTGTCTCCGTCTATAAAAGGACCTCATAATTCTCAATTTCTGTTTCCTTTGGCCGACTCTTCTCTTCCAAAGGGGGAGAAAATCGGAGATTTCTGTTTTTAACCATTTACCACTCTTTGATCAACTCAAAAGTTGAAGGAAATATAAGCAACAAAAACAAAAAAACCTCAAATCGATCTTGAACTTGAACGAACACTTCTGCTGCAGCTGTTTTTAGTATTTTGATTGGATTCAAGAACGTAATTCTAAATATTCTGTTAATATGGATATACGCTTCCCGTATTCGCCGGCGGAGGTGGCCAAGGTCCGAGTCGTCCAATTTGGTATCCTCAGTCCTGATGAAATTGTAAGTCCCCAATTCTCTAGGGTTTTTCTTCAACTTCCCCAAAATGTGTGTGGCGTTAATTTTTTATTAATTGGTTTTGGCAGAGGCAAATGTCTGTAGTTCACATAGAGCATAGTGAGACAACGGAGAGAGGTAAGCCTAAGCCGGCGGGATTGAGTGACCCTCGACTTGGGACCATTGATCGGAAGATGAAGTGCGAAACATGTATGGCAAACATGGCAGAGTGCCCCGGCCACTTCGGTCACCTTGAGCTTGCGAAACCCATGTTTCATATTGGCTTCTTAAAGACCGTGCTCAGCATTATGCGTTGTGTTTGCTTCAATTGCTCGAAAATATTAGCTGATGAGGTATGCGTGTTCTGGTGATTTTGAATTTGTTGAATTGATTAGAGATTGATTGTGAACTCGATTAAGCTCCTAGTTGGTTTAAATCAGTTTTTTAGTAGATTTTGATAGAAGTGACGAAATGTGTGTGCGTGATAAGTTGAAAAAAGTTGGGGGTTTCATGAAATGAGGTGAAAAATGTGTAGGAAAAATGAGTTTTAGAAAACGGGCAAACATGGGCTAAGTAACACTATTAAAGCATGCAAATTTTTTATAAGATCATTTAAAATTGGATGACTTGATTATTGATCTGAGATTGATTGTAAACTCATCAAGTAACACTATTGGAGCACGTGAGTTTTTTGTTTTAGAGCTTTCATGTGAAAAGCAAATAAAAGCTGAAGAAAATTCTGTATTAGGATAGGAGCTGACACATTCAATCAATTGTATTATCATCCCTATACACCAACCTTGCTTTTGCATAGACAGTCGTGTAATACAGAACTTGTTACATATATTACACACCTCACACCTATCTATCAGCTGGCACATATCTGGTGGAAGGAGTGTAGAAGTGGTTACAATTATAAGTTAAAAGAATCTCAGTGTTGATCTCTAATAAATTATATGGACTTGGATTGTGAATTATGTTCTGTTTATGATGGTCGACAGCTACGGCCAGATCTATTATTTGCATTTAATACGACATCCTATATTGTTGTCTCATCAACTGAATCTTCGGTAATACGTCAAAAGTTGATCTAATATTCATAAATGTTCACCTCATTTCTTCATGTTAAGATTACTGCTCGTGTCCTTTTGTGAACGTAAAATTTTGGAGTCTTTAGTTGCCATGGAAACAATAATGGAATACACAAAAGTATCTGACTTCATTTAAAAATTAAATCGAGACTTCATTAAGGTATCTATTGTACGTCAAATGTTGTGTTGCCAATAATGATTTAGAAATATTAGTGTAATGACTAATGACCACACGTCTTGCCTGGACTCGATCCTTGATCTAAGAAACTAATTGTTCTTACTTGGTCTTGTGGTGATGTACCATTTAGACAGGTTCAACCTGCAATCCTATGACTCACACAATCTTCTAAGTCCTTTTTGAGGTCATAAACTTTTAGTTGTTCACCCCTCTCTCTATATATGCAAGAATGAACTGTTAGCTCTTCGTCCTGCTGCTGCACTATCAATCTACAGATCCGATCTGCCTAATGAACTGTTAGCACCTCTATCATCCTGCTGCTGCACTAGCAATCTACAAAGCCGATCTGCCTAGATAAGATAATTTCTTTCGTTAATACCTATTGTTAATCAATGACCCCTGCGAGAATATTGGTCCCCTATTTTAATTTCAAATGAGGAAGAAAAATAGAATTTGCTGTGGACGTGCTGGGCAGAGGAGTTCCGAAATTAAGCTATTTTAGAGGGTAAATAATTGTTAGCTAAAAGTGTGACGTATTGTCCCCCGAATTGTTTCTATGACCATTTAGAATGATCGATGGCAATTGTTTACTAAAGACAGCTGAAGGATTGGATTTTTCCAAGTTCCTTGCTTGAATCTATATCTTGCCAGGATTCACACACTGAAGGAAGAGGAGGAACTTCCATTTTCTTAACAAGATGATGTATAATAGATAATAATTGTATGCAACTTATGTAAGGAGTTAAGACAAGTAGTTCTGTTGAGATTAATGTTGTTCATTTAATCTTAGAGTCAGTACGAAGCAACTTGTACCAGACATCCATTTGTATTTAAGTATCATGAATGCCACTTACTCTTTTAAAATCTAGTTGTATTCATAAACAAATCCAGAATAGTTAAAATCCTGTCAAGGTGTTCCTTGTTATGGATATCTCTAGAATTATGCTTTTGCAGTTGTGTGGAAGGTAACAACCTTTGTGCTTCCCCAGATGACTTGATTCATGTAATATTTTCCTAACAGAAAGATATTTCAAATGCACAAGCACGGGCATGTTAGTATCATATTTATAGTTATGGTTTTTTATCCCTTTGCAGGACGAACCAAAGTTCAAACAAGCTATGAGAATAAGAAACCCTAAAAATAGACTCAGAAAGATATTAGATGCCTGCAAAAATAAAACTAAATGTGAAGGAGGTGATGAGATCGATGTACAAGGGCAAGATTCTGATGAACCAGTTAAGAAGAAAAGAAGTGGCTGTGGAGCTCAGCAGCCAAAAATTTCTATTGATGGTATGAAGATGATTGCCGAGTACAAGCTTCAAAAGAAGAAATCTGATGACCAGGAACAGCTGCCAGAACCTGTTGAGCGAAAACAACAACTTACTGCCGAAAAGGTTATCTTATTTTGCATGCAAAATGCCATTTGGGAGAATATGTTGGTCTCTCATGCTTTCAGTCTGCGTTTCGTTTGTTATGATGCTAATGAAGAGTAATTTCTAATGGCTTTTCTTCTTCCAGGTTCTTAGTGTCCTGAAGAGAATAAGCGATGAAGATTGTCAACTGTTAGGTTTGAATCCAAAATATGCACGGCCCGACTGGATGATTCTTCAGGTTCTTCCAGTACCTCCTCCTCCTGTTAGACCTTCGGTGATGATGGATACTTCTTCAAGGAGTGAGGCAAGCCTCTTCTTGAACTCTTTATGTTTTTATCCAGTGTCTTCAATTTCTATCGTGCTTTTTTGTTTCCCTTGTGTGTGAGGTTGCATTCCATAAATTGATGAGATGATACTTAAATTTATGCTTCTAGTTTAAGTGAGATAAGATTCTTATTACTTGAACTCTTGGTGCAGGATGATTTAACTCATCAGCTAGCCATGATCGTTAGGCATAATGAGAACCTGAAGAGGCAAGAGCGAAATGGGGCTCCTGCACACATCATTTCAGAGTTTGCACAATTGTTGCAGTTTCATATAGCTACATATTTCGATAATGACCTGCCAGGGCAGCCAAGGGTATGGTTTTCTTCCCACCCTTGTTCATACACCATACGACCTTCTCGATTGCCTTTTATGTAATTAGTGGGAGTATATTGGTATTCTGTAGGCTACTCAAAGATCAGGTCGACCAATCAAATCAATATGTAGTAGACTGAAGGCAAAAGAAGGTCGGATCAGAGGTAACTTGATGGGTAAACGAGTGGATTTCTCGGCTCGGACAGTGATCACACCTGATCCGACTATTAACATTGATGAACTGGGAGTACCGTGGAGTATTGCTCTAAATCTCACATATCCAGAAACTGTCACTCCATATAACATTGAAAGGTTTCCTTGTTTCATTTTGTTCTTTGATTGTCTATCTTCCTGTACATTGGTTTACTCACTCATGGTAACTGGGCCTTGAATATAGGTTGAAAGAGCTTGTGGAATATGGGCCTCATCCTCCTCCAGGTAAAACTGGTGCAAAGTATATAATTAGAGATGATGGACAAAGGCTTGATCTTCGGTACTTGAAGAAAAGCAGCGATCAACATCTAGAACTTGGATATAAGGTGATCATTTTTATCTCTATGAGTAACAATGGTCTGGATTCAGATTTTTCAGTACTTGTGCCTAAATATAATGTCATTAATGCAGGTGGAAAGGCATTTGAATGATGGGGACTTTGTCCTGTTCAATAGGCAACCAAGTCTCCACAAAATGTCCATAATGGGGCATAGAATCAAGATCATGCCTTACTCAACCTTCCGCCTAAACTTGTCTGTTACTTCGCCCTACAATGCTGATTTTGATGGGGATGAAATGAACATGCATGTTCCCCAGTCATTTGAAACTAGAGCGGAAGTACTTGAACTCATGTTGGTTCCTAAATGCATTGTGTCTCCTCAATCAAATCGGCCTGTAATGGGGATTGTCCAAGATACACTTTTAGGGTGCCGCAAAATTACCAAAAGAGATACATTTATCGAGAAAGTAATTATGTCGTGTTTTGTTGCTTGTTAATTTACTTTGTTTTCCCCTATTGGGGTCTGAACTTTTTATATTAATCTTATACAGGATGTTTTCATGAACATTTTAATGTGGTGGGAGGATTTTGATGGCAAAGTACCGGCTCCAGCAATTTTGAAACCTAGACCTCTTTGGACTGGGAAACAAGTTTTTAATCTAATAATTCCAAGACAGATAAATCTCTTGAGATATGCAGCATGGCATCAAGAATCTGAAAAAGGATTCATAACTCCCGGGGACACTCAAGTTCGAATAGAGAAAGGAGAGTTACTTTCTGGTACCTTATGCAAGAAGACACTTGGAACTTCCACTGGAAGTCTTATACATGTTATTTGGTATGTTTTTCTGCACATCACAAGTTCCAAAATGTAAATGCACAAGTTCCAAAATGTAAATGCTAAAGCTGTCAGGCGTGTTTGATTTCCACTGTCTGGCATGTATTTCCTATTGAACAGATCCCCACCTTTGATTGAATGCTTTCTGGTGTTACATATTAGTTATTCTATTGTAATTAGGCCTTTTGGACTCTGATTGAATGCTTCTAAAATGGATGGATATGCATTCATGACTTGCACAATCTTGTATAATTTGGAATACATTAACTCTCACAAACACGTGTATCGTATTGAAGCCTATTATTTGGTACATTCATGTATTGTAGCTGAAAAATAGTTGTCAGCTAATCACGGCAAACCCTTTCTGCCAAAAATGTTTATTACATTCATGTAATATTGCTTAACTTTGGAGACTAGCTAGTTAAATGTGCTTCTTGTGTTTTGTATGTAATGTTGCTAATGCATACAGGGAGGAGGTTGGTCCAGATGCTGCTCGGAAGTTTCTGGGACATACACAGTGGCTTGTCAATTATTGGCTTTTGCAGAATGCTTTTAGCATTGGAATTGGAGATACAATTGCTGATGCTTCAACAATGGAGAAAATAAACGAAACTATTTCAAATGCAAAGAATGAGGTGAAGGAGCTTATCAGGTCTGCACAAGAAAAACAGTTGGAGGCTGAACCTGGTCGAACAATGATGGAATCCTTTGAAAACAGAGTGAACCAGGTATGTAAAGGAGTTAGTTTTTCTGTCTGCGGGTTATTGATCCTGACATGTTCTTTGTCCTCTTAGGTGTTGAACAAGGCCCGTGATGATGCTGGAAGCAGTGCACAGAAGAGCTTGTCGGAAAGTAACAACCTTAAGGCTATGGTCACTGCAGGATCGAAGGGAAGTTTCATCAACATATCACAAATGACTGCTTGTGTGGGGCAGCAGAACGTTGAAGGTAAACGAATTCCTTTTGGATTCATAGACCGGACATTGCCCCACTTCACTAAAGATGATTATGGTCCAGAAAGTCGTGGTTTTGTGGAGAACTCGTATTTAAGAGGGTTGACCCCCCAAGAGTTCTTCTTCCATGCTATGGGTGGTAGGGAAGGTCTAATAGATACTGCAGTGAAAACTTCTGAGACTGGATACATTCAGAGGCGATTGGTTAAGGCCATGGAGGATATTATGGTTAAGTATGATGGGACTGTGAGGAACTCTTTGGGGGATGTTATTCAGTTTCTTTACGGGGAAGATGGTATGGATGCTGTCTGGATTGAATCACAGCCACTGGAATCTTTGAAATTAAAGAAATCAGGTTTCAATAACATGTATAGATATGAGATTGATGATCCAGATTGGAATCCTAGTTACATGTTGCCTGAAGCTGTAGAAGATTTAAAAACAATCCGCGAGATTCGCAGTGTGTTTGATGCAGAGGTTCAGAAACTTGAAGTGGATAGATACCAACTTGCAACGGAGATTGCGACAACAGGTGACAACTCGTGGCCCCTGCCTTGTAATATCAAGAGGCTTGTGTTAAATGCTCAAAAGACCTTTAAAGTTGACTTCCGAAGGCCTTCTGATATGCATCCAATGGAGATTGTGGAAGCTGTTGATAAGCTGCAAGAAAGGCTTAAGGTGGTGGTTGGTGACGATTATCTGAGTATGGAAGCTCAGAAGAATGCCACACTTCTTTTCAATATATTACTGCGCAGTGCCTTGGCCAGTAAGAGGGTTTTAAAGGAATACAGGCTTACGCGCGAAGCTTTTGACTGGGTTATTGGTGAGATAGAATCTCGTTTCTTACAGTCGCTTGTAGCATCTGGGGAAATGATTGGTTGTGTTGCTGCACAATCAATTGGTGAGCCTGCAACTCAAATGACACTTAACACTTTTCACTATGCTGGTGTGAGTGCCAAAAACGTTACTCTAGGCGTTCCGAGGTTGAGGGAGATCATTAATGTTGCTAAGAAAATAAAAACACCATCACTGTCTGTATACTTGAAACCTGAAGTCAGTAAAACAAAGGAGAGGGCCAAAAATGTCCAATGTGCACTAGAATACACTACTTTACGTAGTGTTACGCAAGCTACAGAAGTTTGGTATGATCCAGACCCCATGAGCACCATCATAGAAGAAGATGTTGAATTTGTGAAGTCCTATTATGAGATGCCCGATGAAGAGATTGACCCTGACAAGATCTCTCCCTGGTTGCTCCGAATAGAATTAAATCGAGAAATGATGGTGGATAAGAAGCTCAGCATGGCAGACATAGCAGAAAAGATTAATCTTGAATTCGATGACGATCTCACGTGCATATTTAATGATGATAATGCTGAGAAACTGATCCTCCGTATTCGTATTATGAATGATGAAGCTCCTAAGGGCGAGCTGCAGGATGAATCGGCCGAGGATGATGTATTCCTCAAAAAGATTGAAAGTAACATGTTGACAGAAATGGCCCTTCGAGGCATTCCAGATATTAATAAGGTGTTCATAAAAAACAGCAAACTGAATAAGTTCGACGAAACCGAAGGATTTAAAGCAGAGAATGAGTGGATGTTGGATACAGAAGGTGTTAATCTTTTGGCGGTCATATGTCATGATGATGTTGATGCTAGGAGGACCACAAGTAATCACTTGATTGAAGTTATCGAAGTTCTCGGAATTGAAGCAGTCCGTAAAGCCTTGTTGGATGAGCTGCGTGTTGTAATATCTTTTGACGGATCTTATGTAAATTACCGGCATTTGGCGATATTGTGTGATACCATGACATATCGTGGTCACTTGATGGCCATCACTCGCCACGGGATTAATCGCAATGATACTGGGCCCATGATGAGATGCTCATTTGAAGAAACTGTTGACATTCTTCTGGATGCTGCTGTCTTTGCTGAAACAGATCACCTGAGGGGTGTCACTGAAAATATAATGTTGGGTCAGCTTGCACCGATTGGCACAGGAGACTGCGCCTTGTTGCTGAATGAGGAGATGTTGAAACAAGCCATCGAGATCCCTCTGCCGAGCTATATGGAAGGGGGCATGGATTTTGGCATGACTCCTGCCCGTTCACCACATTCTGGAACACCATATCACGATGGCATGATGTCTCCAAGTTATCTGCTAAGTCCAAGTCTCCGGTTATCTCCAGTTACAGATGCTCAATTTTCTCCTTATGCTGGTGGAATGGCTTTTTCTCCAACATCTTCTCCAGGCTACAGCCCATCATCTCCTGGATACAGCCCATCATCCCCTGGATATAGCCCCACTTCTCCTGGATATAGCCCCACTTCCCCTGGTTATAGTCCCACTTCCCCAACCTATAGTCCTAGTTCTCCTGGATATAGCCCAACAAGTCCTGCATATTCTCCTACCAGTCCATCGTATTCACCAACTTCTCCTAGTTATAGCCCCACCTCACCTAGTTACAGCCCAACGTCGCCAAGTTACAGCCCGACTTCCCCTAGCTACAGTCCAACTTCTCCAGCGTACAGCCCGACGTCTCCAGCATACAGCCCAACATCTCCAGCATACAGCCCGACTTCTCCCTCTTACAGCCCTACGTCTCCATCTTACAGCCCAACCTCGCCTTCCTATAGCCCCACGTCTCCATCATACAGTCCAACTTCTCCATCATACAGCCCCACCTCACCTGCGTATAGCCCAACCTCTCCTGGTTATAGCCCCACCTCCCCGAGCTACAGTCCTACCTCTCCAAGTTACAGTCCTACGTCCCCAAGTTACAATCCCTCAGCCAGATACAGCCCTTCCCTAGCATATTCACCTACTAGTCCAAAGATCACACCTTCTAGTCCATACAGTCCCTCCTCTCCAAGTTACAGGTAATTTTCGTAAAGCATTTTGTAATTCTCGCTGTTTATTTTTGGCTCAATTGTGTTCATTCTAATTACTATGTGAAGCAACGTAATATTAGCTAAAAGCTCGAGTCATTGCCGTTATCACAGATGGTTCATCATAAGTAGTTGGTTATATTATTAGAGTTCTTTGTTATGTCACTGAAGAATCTAGATTAATTAAAAATATTGCATCGCTTCCGCAATTTGACTCGAGAATTACATGGTTGAGTTTTTATCCTCTATTGCAGCCCAACATCGCCTTCATACTCTCCGACATCTCCGACATATTCTCCTTCTAGTCCAACATATAGTCCAAGCAGGTAAAATGATTATTATTACATTTCCATTTATGGATTCTTGAAAGAAGAAACGTGATGGGATATATAGTGCTTTCATTTAATTTCTGTAAATCTTATGTTATTATTTGACTTTTCAGCCCGTATAACTCCGGTGCTAGTCCGGACTATACTCCTAGTTCTCCACCATACAGGTGAGTGGCAGTACTGTTAGCTGATGGAATTTATCCCAAAATCAAACATTGCTATTTTAGCTATACTAGTTTGGTTCTAAGCTGTTCTCAATTTTTGTCATGTCTTCAGTCCAAGTGGAGGATACTCGCCTAGTGCACCTGGGTATTCCCCTTCCTCAACCAGCCAATACACTCCCCGTGTTAGTGAGAAAGACGACAAAAGTGTTCAGAATGATAAGAGCAGCCGCTGAACCGCATCGTGTACCATTGACTGTGATGGAGAACCGAGTTCCTAATCTTGATATCCTGACTTTTCTGCAGTGTTTTCAAAAGATGTCAGCTAATGACTGATAGTTGCCTTGTAGATCACTATTATGATTGCCTTCTGATTGATTTGATAGCATGTACTAAATTCGATGTGATTGCACATTCTAAATTTGGTAGTAGTACATTTAATCATGGACATGGTTGTTCTTGAAATTGAATTATTTGGTTATCTTTGTAACTTGTAAGCATAGAAAAATGTGAAAATAGAAAAACCAAAAAGAGTCCACTTGGATATGAATATGGAAGTTGGGCTGTCAAATAGGTACTCCTCACTCAGAACTGAGTTTTAGTCTCTGATTATTTGAGATTGTTTTCTTTGTTAAGTTTGAAGGTTATTTATCTAGTGTATCTATCATATGATTCTGTAAAAAACATGTAATGTTATAACATCTACTGGTGGACTGCCCAAATTTTCAATATTTTGTAGTTTTATATTAATGTTCTTTTTCTTTACCTCAATCTAGAATTTTGTATTGTGCTTTCCCCTCCTAATCGGTAATGGTCGTTGAAACAGAGAAAATATAGGATGGGATTGTCCACTACCTGCAAAAGTGTTGACATCTGTGATTATTTGCACGATTTATCGTTCATTCTCCGCGTGCTGGTATTGTGTGATCGTGCTGCTGCTGCTGAAATCGGATCTGTCTAGAATTTTATTTGTCTACTATTGCTTCTTTTGCACTCAGTTTCGTTGCCATAATGTCTACATTTTGATATTTCAAAGTGAGTCTTTCTGGTTTTACTGCTCTATCAGGAACTGAAACACAGTTGAAATCAAATCAGCCAAACTTGGCCAAGTAGTTATGTGCCATGTTGCCAATCACATCTGTCCATGCCTGTTGCCATGATTACTATCGTTTGATCAAGCTTGTGGTTAAGGCAACACAAAATGCCATAACTTACGTATACTAATGGTCATGTACACTCTCTCAACAAACGATGGGCCATTTACGAATTTTAAGTCTAGTGTGATTTGTCGTAGTTTATTTTGGATGGACTTAGCGAATTAGGTCTCTCAGAATCCACACAATTAAGATACATGCATGTCAATAATATGAATGGAAGATCAGCATAAGAGAACACTAGTTGTCATTAGGTTTACCTCTCCTGTGTAGTTTGCGAGTTACTGCACATGGAGTAATGTTTATCCAATGCGCACTCATAGTGATCGGACATCTGCCCCTTTGGGGTGATCGGGGCTCCGTTGGAGGGTAGCGACTACGGTTTCCTATGTAAAAAATAAAAAATAAAAAAACTTGTGTCATGTAATTTATAAGTATGTTATAGTGTCGGTTCGAGCATAAGGTCACGGTCACTTAGGTTGTTAGGCAGTTGCTCAAGGTCTCATGTTTTATTTTACACTAACTGTGAAGTTCTTGATAATTTCTTTTATAGAAAATGATCTCAATAGATTAAGTTTACATTATAATTTCTTTGGTTAAGTAAAATAATAAGGATTACAAAATTAGAATATTTGTTGTGGAAAATTCTATCGGGAGTTAAATAATTATTAAAAAAAAAAAATCATAGATTGCGAATTTTTGTTAGTAATATTGAGAAAATAAAAAATTCGATAAATTTAATGCTAGTGGAGATTTTGTCAATAAATAATTTAATTAAAGTATAAACTTTAATATTAAGGAATAGGAGCTTTTGAAGAAAAATAAAATGAAATTATAAACTAATATATTAATGAATAAAGAATAAACGTTCCTTTATCAACGATCGGATGCCAAAGCATTATTATTATTATGGATAATTCCGTCCAAATTAACAACCGGTATCGTTTTTCGTCAAGTATTAGCTGTGATTTAATCAATAGTTATTTTTATCTTTCAACGATCATTGGTTGATATTGTATTTCACTAGTTAGCACTTGGTATTTTTTCGGTGATCATTTCTTTTTTATATATATATTCTTCTTCACGATTATCTACAATATATAAAAAGGAGTGAATTGAGGAGAAACTTTTGATTACCAATTTTGCCCTTACATATTTAGCTATAGGTCCAATATACCATCATTTATTCTTATATCTTCGTTTTTTTTTTCATTTTACCCTTACATTTTTATGTTATGGTCAATAATACCCTTAGATTTAAATTTATTTCAACTAAATACAATAATATTAAATTTAATATTATTTATTTTTAAAATTAAGTCAATTAATTTTCATTAAACACTATTATTACTAATTATCAGTACAATTGATGAAAAAAACTTATATAAAACCAAAATAAAAATTATGACAATACTACATATATAATTAACATGAATTTGCATAAACTATTAAGTCAATTAATATTAATATATAGAATTTCCAAAAATAATAAAATTATATATACAATTAATTTTTTTAAAACCTAATATTACATATTAAAAGAGTATTCCTAAAAGATTCCATTGTAAATAAAACGTAGTAGTTAAAAAAAATCCCGTCGACTAACATTCACTTGATAAGTAATAGATGAAACTCATCAACTCTTTAATCACTATTAATTTGATAAATTATGAGAGAAAAAGGTTAATTTTCAATAACCCAAGTGTGAATAGGTGATAAACACATTTTATTTTTACATTTTTTATATTTATGGTGAAAAATGTCCTTAACATTCAATTTGTTTCCTCTAAATAAGATAATTAATAATTATTATTGCTTTCAAAAATTAAGTCAATTAATTTCCACTAAACACAATTAGGCTCCGTTTGATACTACACATTTTCTATGATTTTTTTCCATTTTTCAACTTTTGTAGTGTTTGATATGCAAAGTTTTCCAGGAAAAATATTTTTTAACTTTCCAAATTTTCCACATTTTTGAGGAAAATGAATTCTTGATGTTTTTGTTGGTAAATATTTTCCAGGTTTTTCTTTTATTTTGTTTCTTGATTAGACTTAGGGCATAACACTTACAGTTTGGACACTTAACAATACCTTTGCATTGAAGAAGATGAATAATGAATGTTAACAAGTATAATTTTACTACTGTCAATTTTTTTAAAACATTATACAACTAGTTAAATTGTACTTTTGCAGTTTTTCTATTCTCACATCCTATAACTGAAGCAGAAGATGAGAATTATAGAGTTGTTTGTTCTGGTGGAAAGAGCAAATGAACAATCTTGGGTGCTGAGGATGATGCAGGGCAATCGGAGAGGAGGGAAATCTCTAGAATAACACCTGCACACATTTTCTATTCCGTTTCTATTNTTAGGGCATAACACTTACAGTTTGGACACTTAACAATACCTTTGCATTGAAGAAGATGAATAATGAATGTTAACAAGTATAATTTTACTACTGTCAATTTTTTTAAAACATTATACAACTAGTTAAATTGTACTTTTGCAGTTTTTCTATTCTCACATCCTATAACTGAAGCAGAAGATGAGAATTATAGAGTTGTTTGTTCTGGTGGAAAGAGCAAATGAACAATCTTGGGTGCTGAGGATGATGCAGGGCAATCGGAGAGGAGGGAAATCTCTAGAATAACACCTGCACACATTTTCTATTCCGTTTCTATTGTAGAAATAGACAAGGATAGCCATGTTTAGGTCAAAAATATTTTTTGAATTCAGTTGCGATAGTTTTAAAACTAGCATTCTATCTATTTTCAACTCTGGATTGTCATAAAATCTATTTGAGTTAAGGTTGAACCATCAACTTAATGAAAAGCAGAAGACTGTGTAATCTCAGAAAATGTAAGTTTTGTTACTATATTATACATTCCTTTCAGATTCCAGTTGATGTATAATTTCTAATACTTAATCCCTATTAGGACAATTTGATTATTTTTAAGAGATTTTTGAGAGTGGGTACATATTCAATCCTTAATTCATATTGATAACAGTTAGATTTAGAAACTTAACAGATCGTTTTGAATCCTACCTATTCCTGCATCAACTCTTAAGTTTACACATCCTTATGAACTCTCTATCTAATTTATTTACCATATTTTCA